>ML976696.1:143029-225309 GCA_010015655.1 Bimuria novae-zelandiae CBS 107.79 | reverse complement strand
ATAGATAAAGAAAGTGATTAAATGCTTCAAATACTATTTTTTTTTTTTTTTTTTTTTTACAAATTTATTTAATAAAGTTGTGAGCATATTCGCAACCCAAGTGGTGGCAGCGGCGAAATTTTGCGGGGTGTCGGAAACTACCCGGTGTCGGAAACTACCCCACCCGACTTATTTCTTTAATTGCAGCCGTAATTAACCTCATGTTGGTGGCGTTATGGCACGTTAAAAGTTGGGGTGATTTGTGTTCCGCGGGGCGTTGACTAAATCCGGGCGTTAAGTACACGGACACGTTAATCGCTTCCTGCGCGTTATTTAACCCCACCTATTTTTCCGTATAATTAGATGCCGTATATAAATTCATTCCCTTAAATAATATCTTGCTATTATCCTTAAGGGTTATTATAATACCAGCCAAAAGTTGTAAACGTAAGAGTACTTAGGTGTTTAAGGGGGGTAAGAATCCACCCTAGGCGACGCGGGTAGCTAAAAAGTTACGTATAATAAAGTTACCTCGCAAAAACACTCTTAAAAAAGTAAAGGCTAGGGCACTTTTACAAAAGATAGTAAATAAAGCTAATTATATAACTACTACTAAAGTAGCTAAGGCAGAGTAACTTAAGAATAAGGACGTTAAGGAGCAAGAGATATACTTAGAGGATAGCCTATTATTAGCCTAGCTAGGTCTTTTTATATAATAATTAGATAAGGAACTTGCTAAGGTAATTAATAAAACTTACGTAAGGTATTGCTATAGAGCGTACTATAATAATAAGATAGTTAATGGCGTAGAGAATAGTAATTATAAGCAACTGCTTAGTAGTCTAACGGCGGGCGAGGTTTAGAGATAGGCTAACAGCGTTATTGTGGAGATAAGCACCTAGGAGAAAGTCTCTATTAAAAGCCTTACTATTATTATATATTTAAGTTAAACTTTAGCAAAGGATCGCATGGCAAACGCTTTTAAACGCAAGGAGAGTTACCTACGTTTTACTAACGTAAAAACTAGCGTAGAAAAGTTACTATAATTAGCGCCCCTAAGGGCCACTACGTGCATAGATTTTAACTTAGTACTACTACTAGAGTTACCTTAAGTGCCTACTTTAAGTCAGTCACGCGTAGGTGGCCTATAAGGCTCTTAGGTACGACTTACTACTACTAATCGCCAACTCGCTAAGCTGCCAGACGTCATGGCAATTAACTAGATAGGTAATAGGCTAGCTATCTAAATACGGGACGCGTGGAGGTGCCAGGACACCATATGCTCGAACTACGCCCATGTATGCTACTTTTAGCGTACTAAATTATTACTAGTGCGATTCTCCGATCATATGCCCGTCGAGGGCAATATAGTCGCCATATAGGCCCGCGAGGTGTCGCTGCAAAGGTGTATAGTTACAGAGCCATTAGACAACATTCGGTTAATAATAGCAAGATCTCGTGGGCAGGCTGGGCAACGGTGGAGGAGGAGCGACTCTAACGGCGAGCCTATAATAAAAGATATACTTAAATTGCTAATCGCGTCTGCGGCAAGTTAATTAGTATAAAGTTAACTATCTTAAAGATCGCCTGTCTAGTAGCGAGAACCTAATCGCCTACTAAATAACTTACTAGTTTTAACGTAGGATCTATTAACTTATAGTAACGTAGAGGAGCTCTACTATATAATACTGCTTTTCCTATAGTAGTGGCTTAACAAGGGTCCACACAAAGATCGCAGAGATGTAAGAAAGGTCTTTACTATAGCTAAGGATAATAAAATTAACATTAACATGCTTATAGATCCTTAGAGGCTAGCATGCCGTATATCTTATAGCAAGAGGTATAGAAGCTACTACTACCTCTACTACTTAAACTTTAAGTATATACCGTCTAATAGTAGCGTGGATTTAAAGGACTAACTCTAGAGCAAAAAGCTTAGTGCCTAAAGAATATAAAGAAGGAGAAAGAGCGTGTAGAGCAAAAGGAGCAAGAGGAGGATAAGAATAAAGAAAGCTTATTTATATAGCAAATATAAGAAGTTACTAAAGCTTTTAGCTACGTTGCTAACGTTAATTTTGCAGTTACTTATACTTTACGCTCTAATTATATTATTAATCGCTCCTAGACAGGGCGCGTTGCAAGTACTTTTATTAGGGGATTTACGTTCTTTATTTTACTAATTTTAGCCTATAAAAATTAATTTTAAGGAATTTGCTGCCTAAATATACGTATATTATATTAACTTATTAACAGAATTATATAGAACTACGACGTAAGCAAATTAACGCTAGTAAATAATAAGGCCGCACAGGCCACTATTATTAAGCTTAATAATATTTATACTTAATAATAACGCGTTAATTACTTAAGTCCTCTATCTCCTATACACCTTACACCTGCCAGCCTAAGTAGCTAAAGTACTTTCTCGCCCGCTTGTCGTTATAGCAACCCTCCTGTACACCTAGCTCCAAGAAATACGAGAAATCCTAAAAGATAGGCGCTTTCTAGAAGTTCTTTTTCATCCATAACTTTAACGCTTTAAAGCTCTGCTCAATTGGATTCATATCAGGTAAGTACGGCGGCAGGTACTCGAGTACTACCCTAGCGTCTATACAGAGTTATTAAATTTTGGCTAATTAATAAATAGATGCGTTATTTATTATAATTACTAAGCGTGGCCCTAGGTACGGCGTGCAATACGGCAGCACTTTACTAATAAAAAACTCCTCTATTAACTCTGCTGTAATTACTCCCTAATAGATAAGATAATTAAGATACCTATTAACGTCTATAGCTAGTAATAAACTCTACCTCTTTAACCTCTGCGCTAAGTATAATACCTAAACTAGCGTGTTTACCTCTAACTAAGTATATTTTTAATTGCCTATACGCTCGTTACAAGCGCTCTTATTAACTACTATTACTATCTCCGCCTTATACGCTAGCTAGCAGCGAGCTCTAAACGCTTAATAAAGGACTACGTTACGTTTAGCTACCACTTTAGTTACCGCTTTTTAACTCCACCTTATGCTAGCAAGAGTCTCCTATATAGTTATCTATAAGGCTTTTACGTTATACTTATTATACAAGAAACTCTGCATCTTATCTAGGTAAGTATTTAGCTAGCTTAGTAGTAACTCTTTAAGCTTCTCGCGATAGTACTATAATAATAATAGTAGCCTATCTTGCCATACGCAGCTCGGCGGATAAGGTTACCCCTAGTACTCTAGACTAAGTTAAATCCTCTTAATTATTATCCTAGCTACTTTTATATCTCTCTAGATTTAGGTGTCGCTAACGTTATTATTTAATTAATTAATTACGGCCTATAATACCATCGGCGGTAACCTAGCTTTGTTATAGGTCCCTATTAAGGACTTTTAGATTCTTATAATATATTAAAAAGTTAATATTTAGCTAGTAAATCCGTGTTTTAAATAACGCGCGGGAATTAATTACTAATACGCAAGGCAGGTCACATATATAGTAGGATTTTATAAAACGACAATAGTGTCGCGGCGCACTAACTATCTTAATAGGGTAATTAATTCCCGCGCATTATTTAAAACACGGATTTACTAGCTAAATATTAACTTTTTAATATATTATAAGAATCTAAAAGTCCTTAATAGGGACTTATAGTAAAGCTAAGTTACCGCCGACGGTATTGCAGGCCGTAATTAATCGATTAAATAACAACGTTAGCAACACCTAAATCTAGAAAGATATAAAGGTGGCTAGGATAATAATTAGGAGGATTTAACTTAGTCTAGAGTACTAAGGGCAACCTTACCCGCCAAGCTACGTACAGTAAGGTAGGCTACTATTATTATTATAGTACTATCGCGAGAAGCTTAAAGAGTTGCTGCTAAGCTAGCTAAATACTTACCTAAATAAGATACAGAGTTTCTTATATAATAAGTACAACGTAAAAGCCTTACAGATAACTATATAGGAGACTCTTGCTAGCATAAGGTGGAGTTAAAAAGCGGTAACTAAAGTAGTAGCTAAGCGTAACGTAGTCCTCTATTAAGCGTTTAGAGCTCGCTACTAGCTAGCGTATAAGGCGGAGATAGTAATAGTAGTTAATAAGAGCGCTTGCAACGAGCGTATAGATAATTAAAAATATACCTAGTTAGAGGTAAACACGCTAGTTTAGGTATTATACTTAGCGCAAAGGTTAGAGAGGTAGAGTTTATTACTAGCTATAAATATTAATAGGTATCTTAATTATCTTATCTATTAGGGAGTAATTGTGGCAGAGTTAATAGAGGAGTTCTTTACTAGTAAAGTGCTACTATATTGCACGCCGTACCTAGGGCCACGCTTAGTAATTATAATAAATAACGTATCTATTTATTAATTAGCCAAAATTTAACAACTTTGTATAGACGCTAGGGTAGTACTCGAGTACCTACTGCTGTACTCACCTAATATGAATCCGATTAAGCAGAGCTTCAAAGCGTTAAAGTCATGGATAAAAAAGAACTTCCAGAAAGCGCCTATCTTTTAGGATTTCTTGTATTTCTTAGAGCTAGGTGTACAGGAGGGTTGCTATAACGACAAGCGGGCGAGAAAGTACTTCAGCTACTTAGGCTGGCAGGTGTGAGGTGTATAAGAGATAAAGAACTTAAGTAATTAACGCGTTATTATTAAGTATAAATATTACTAAGCCTAATAATAGTAGCCCGTGCGGACTTGTTATTTACTAGCGTTAATTTACTTACGTCGTAGCTCTACATAATTCTGTTAATAAGTTAATATAATATACGTATATTTAGGCGGCAAATTCCTTAAAATTAATTTTTACAGGCTAAAATTAGTAAAATAAAGAACGTAAATCCCCTAACAAAAGTACTTATAACGCGCCTTATTTAGGAGCGATTAATAATATAACTAGAGCGTAAAGTACAAGTAACTACAAAATTAACGTTAGTAACCTAGCCAAAAGCTTTAGTAACTTCTTACATTTACTATATAAATAAGCTCTCCTTGTTCTTGTCTTCCTCTTGCTCCTCTCGCTCTACACGCTCTTTCTCCTTCTTTATATTCTCTAGGCACTAAGCTTTTTACTCTAGAGTTAGTCCTTTAAATCTACGCTACCATCGGATAGCATATACTTAAAGTTTAAGTAGTAAAGGCGGCAGTAGCTCCCACACCTCTTGCTATAAGGTATACGGCATGCTAGCCTCTAAGGGATCTATAAGCATGTTAATATTAATTCTATTATCCTTAACTATAATAAAGACCTTTCTTACATCTCTGCGATCTTTATGTGGACCCTTATTAAGCCACCACTATAGGAAAAGTAGTGTTATATAGTAGAGCTCCTCTACGTTACTATAAGTTAATAGCTCCTACGTCGAAACTAGCAGGTTATCTAGTAGGCGATTAGGTTCTCGCTGCTAAGCAGGCGATCTTCAAGATAGCTAACTTTATACTAATTAACTTACTATAGACGCGATTAGCAATTTAAGCATATCTTTTATTGTAGGCTCCCCGTTAGAGTTGCTCCTCCTCCGCCGTCGCCCAGCCTGCCCACGAGATCTCGCTATCATCAACCAAACGTTGTCTAACGGCTCTACAACTATACACCTTTGCAGCGACACCTTGCGGGCCCATATAGCGACTATATTACCCTCGACGGGCATATAATCGGAGAATCGCACCAGCAACGATTCAGTACGCTAAAAGTAGCACACATGGGCGTAGTTCGAGCACATAGTGTCCTGGCACCTCCACGCGTCCCGTATTTAGATAGCTGGCCTATTGCCTATCTAGTTAACCGCCATGACGTCTGGCAGCTTAGCGAGTTAGCGATTAGTAGCGGTAAGTCGTACTTAAGAGTCTTATGGGCCACCTACGCGTGACTGACTTGAAGCAGGCACCTGAGGTAACTCTGGTAATAGCACTAAGTTAAAATCCATGCACGCAGTGGCCCCTAGGGGCGCTAATTATAGTAACTCTTTTACGCTAGTTTTTACGTTAGTAAAACGTAAGTAACTCTTCCTACGTTTAAAAGTGTTTACTATGCAATCCTTTGCCAAAGTTTAACTTAAATATATAATAATAGTAAGGTTTTTAATAGAGACTTTCTCCTAGGTACTTATCTCTATAACGACGCTATCGGCCTATCTCTAAACCTCGCCTACTATTAGACTACTAAGCAGTTACTTATAATTACTATCCTCTACGCCGTTGACTATCTTATTATTATAGTACGCTCTATAGCGACACTTTATATAAGTCTTATTAATTACCTTAGCGAGCTCCTTATCTAATTATTATATAAAAGGACCTAGCTAGGCTAACAATAGGCTATCCTCTAGGTATATCTCTTACTCTTTAACGTCTTTATTCTTAAGTTGCTCTGCCTCGGCTGCCTTAGCAGTAGTTACATAATTAGCTTTATTTACTATTTCTTATAAAGGTGCCCTAGCCTTTACTTTTTTAAGAGTTTTTTTATAAAGTAACTTCGTTATGCGCGACTTTTTAGCTGCCCACGTTGCCTAGGGTGGATTCTTGCCCCCTTTAAATACCTAAGTACTCTTACGTTTACGACTTTTGGCTAGTATCATAATAACCCTTAAGGATAATAGCAGGGTATTATTTAAGAGAATGAATTTATGTACGGCATCCAATTATACGGAAAAATAGGTGGGGTCAAATAACGCGCAGGAAGCGATTACCTAACAAGCGCCCAGATTACATGTATAGCGGGATTTTACGAAACCACCAATACCGAATCTTAGTAGCTTGTGCCGCACCTCAGCTCATGCCACACCTACCTATAATTAACACTAACTTTAACCCCTTGCATCTCTACTAATATAGATTTAATTAAGGCTATAATTATAGTAATTAAATTATAAGAACTAAAAAAATCTTTTTTATATAAAAAAGTCGCGAAAGATTATAGTATTATAGAATCTATACTATAGCGCTAGCACTAAGGCCTTACAGCGTTACGTAAAAATAAATACGCTAAATAATATAATTTTAGCTATGAAAAGAAAATAGAGCTCTTATAGTATATTAAAATATTTACTAAATAGGGCCTGCTACCTATACGCTAGATAATTAAAAACTTTACTTTTATAATAGCTTATAAAGAGGTTTCTATTACCTAGGTTAATTAATTTACTACTAAGAATAAGGAATTCTTAATATCTTAATAAACTACTAGTATTAATTATAATTGCTACGTAGCTAATTCCCTATATAAATATAAGCTCTACTTTAACCTCCTACGCAATAAAATTAGCTGGTATTAAATAAAGGCTTATTATATATATAATATAAATAAGAAAGGCTTCCTAATTAGTATCCTGTCTAGGTTAAAGAGGATATTTAATCGCCCTTTATAGGAGGCACATACTGTACGGCAGGCCATCCAGGATGGATCCCGTAATTAGATATCCCTAATTGTAGGTATCTGTGCAAATGGGAGCTGCCTTGACCCAGCCCTAATCTATCTATCCACCGCTGGCAATATACTGGATACCTAGGTTAAGGATATTAACCCTGCTAAGCTATCTACCTTTGTCACCTTATCTAATTCTAGCTAGAGTAATAATTAGATAGGGCTAGTATAGCTAGAGAGGGTATTTAATCGCCTTACTAAGGAGAAAGCTTAATAATTATATTAATTATTAATCCTTAATAGCTATAGATCCCATGTTACTATAGATTTTATTAACTATTATAACTATAATAGGATCTTGCTAGCTATTTATCTACCCTATGCAACCTATACGCTACAGCCTCTTAATATATTTATATTTAAGCTTCTATTAATATTATATTTAAATAAGCTTACCTTATTTATTAATACTAGCCAGGGGCTTATTACTATAACTATAAGGGACTTCTATTAACTTTTCTAAAGGGCCTAAATTAATATAATAAGGCCTTAATTAATCCTTAGTGCCTTTAAAGCTACTAGTATATAGCTACTTAATCTATAGAGGATCCTTAATTAATTCTATTAATTAATACTATTGTCGGGAGGACTTGTTGCACTAGTGCTGAAAGGAAATACTTAATAACGAGTTACATTGGGTTGATTGATGCTTGTTGTCTCTCGTTCTATCTACTGAGGATTGAAGTACATCGCGGGGTATGGAAGCTAGTCCCATATAGGGCTCGCTCCACACATATAGTGTTTTGCAACACGACAGAGGCCTTAAGGTTGTTAATCTAACACTGGAAGTCTTTTCTTTTCTCGATATTAATTGTCTATATAAAGGACTGAATATCTAAACTTAAATGCGCTAGGTAGAGATTGTAGGTCTTTACACCTAGCCCTTAATTTGGACTATCACCTTATTACTATTAACAAATTATTCCAGGGCGCGGTTTAGTGATGCTTTCGTAAAAGCGTCCGCAGGGTTGTCTTCGCCGTTAATCTATTAGATCTCTATAATCTCGTGGCGTTTGTATAACTGGCGTAGTGCCATGATGTTAATTATAAGGCGCTTTTCCTTAGTTGTCCTAAGCTTTACAAGGCACTTGTATAGGGAGTATAAGTCTGTACAAACAACTAAGGGAACTGCGGGCAGACTAAGGCGCTCTATGATTATCTATAAAGTAGTAGTAATGGTAATGCCTATGTTAAACCCGTTAACTATGCCGTAGATCTTAGAGGCTAGTACGCTTCGTATAACACGTTTACACTTTATTAAGCTATAGTGTATTATATTACCGCAGATTGTAAAGGCATTATTAATATCTGTGGACTTATTAATAAGCATGAGTATAAAGCCTAGCTGCGAGCTAAGGTCCTTGTTATTAGTAAAGGAGCTGTCCACGAATACTATTAGCTTAGCGTTAATAAGGTTAACAGGTATATAGCGTAGTCCATGGTTAAGATTCTCTATCTACTATTTAAGGCGCTTATTAAGCGCCTTAATGTCCTTATTAGAAGGTTGCTACGCTTAAGCTACTATAGATAAGTTAAAAGACGCTTCTAGTTAACATATTAATGCGATGTACGCCCCGCGGGCGCGCTATTTAGTGTACTATTACGCGCGATTAG
This sequence comes from Bimuria novae-zelandiae CBS 107.79, assembly GCA_010015655.1. NCBI lineage: Eukaryota > Fungi > Ascomycota > Dothideomycetes > Pleosporales > Didymosphaeriaceae > Bimuria > Bimuria novae-zelandiae. The sequence goes on along the minus strand of ML976696.1, from coordinate 216,293 downwards.
GAGTATTAATGTCTATAAGCTTAATCTTTCCTCCTTATCCCTTCTGCTTAAGGTTTAAGGTTGCTTTATAGTTATCCATGTTGCTGGCGTCTATTATAAGTGTGTAGCTATTAAAGTCTAGTTGCGCGTCTAGTGTTAGCATAGTCTTTAGCTTTAATCTAAACTATGCTTTTTTAAGCATTTTCTCTTCATGCGCTAAGAATATGGCTATTTTAAGTATAAGGGTATTATTAGTCTACATACTAACTATGCTAAAGTTATCTACGTTGCTATTTATTACTAACAAGCATAGGTCGTATGTTAACGTAGATATGTCCAGTTCCTTATAGTAATATCTGTGGTACGTTGTCTACTAATAGACTCCTGCTTCCGCGATTCTATATAGCGGCTTAATCACATGGAGCAGCGTGCCCTCTGGATATCTAAATACTAGCTTAGTGGGGAGGTGTGCTAGTATTATTCTCTTAAGATTTATCTACACCTGTGGATATGCCTACGTTATGTCGCAGAGCTTAAGATTTATCTTATGTTGTACGAGCATAGGTGCTAAGGCCATAATTACACGCTAGCTATAGCGTTAAATAGTTAGAAATTGCGTTAAGATAGCCTCCTTGCTATAGTCCTGGTATCCTTAGATAATAAGATAGGATTTTTTATAGAGCTTAGTTGTCTTTCCTTTAACTTCTCGCACTAGACGCGACTTAAATATACAAATTCTACTATACACTTTCTAATTGTATTATTTAAATTTAAATACTCTACGGCCTACTAGGTTACTAATCTCTTAATTATTAGATGCCTTAAAGGGTGCGCTAGGTGTTATAATAACTCTATTATTACGTAGCTTTATAGTAAGCTTAAGGTTGGCCTCTTCCTTCTTAGTAATGTAAACGTTTGCCTTCCTCTTATTCCTTAATCCTAGTAGGTGGCCTCTTTTGCGTGGTTGCGTTGCTAGCAGTACTATTATATTTATAGGTAACGCGTGCTATTATTGCGGCGCATTAAGGTTACTCTAAAGGTAGTCTAGTCTATAGTACGGCTTAATAACTGTTGACCGAAATGTTGTCAGGCCATTAACTATGTCGACAGTGACGTTATAGCCGTCTATAGCAGCGATTTTGTACGGGCTATTCCATCTATCCTTTTCTCTCTATACCAAAACCTCGCTTTGTAGCGGGAGCGCAAGCATATCTGCGGTATTAGGTCCGTTGCAGGTGTTTAACGCATCCGCAACCTGGCGTTTAGTGGTAAGCTTACGTAGTTCTTTTATTGCTTTTTAAATAGCCTTGCTGCGCTTGACTATTGACGGTGATAGCGGTGACTTTATAGTCATACGTAGGTATGCGCCAAAGACAAGTAAAGTCAGGACTAGACCGTTAGGGCCTGCTATATTATTAATAGCTTTCACGGCTATCTAAAGAATTACTTTATTAGACATAGTGCTAGCAAGCTTAGCGTAGAGTATATCCCATGCGCGGTGCAGGGGCGCGTGATACCTCTCTATCTTGCCAACGGACTAATGTGCCTCTGTAGGTACTTGTTTGCATGTAACTCCCATAATCTTTACTTCTGCGCGAAATTCTACACTTGCGAAGTTCGTGCCTGCGTTATGTGTAAGAATGTCTGGTGGTCCTTAGTAGGTATTAATCTACAACATTCGTAGTGCCTGCTATGTCTCCTTAGCTAAAATAGCGTTAAGAAACTTTGCGCCTTAAAACGAAGTTGCTAAATCTACTATATATAATATAGGCTTGCTTCTTAAGTATATCACATCCACAAGGATCTCGTAGTTAAAGTAATAGTTATTCTTAAGGGTGAACTTAAAGCGGCGCGGCGCAGAGCTATTAAGCTAATAATAATAGTAAAACTTTGTAATTTGCTTAAGAGTTCTTTCTTTAAAGTTATTGTGACCAGCATCTTTTAAGAGCCTAGCTAGTCTTATAATAGCTAGGTGTCCAAAACGGCAATAGAGCTATCTTAACTCTGTCTCTGTGAGAAATGCAGTTGCACGCTCTCTCTTATTAAGATAGAACCACAGATGTCCCTATTTGCGGATCACGGGGATGCGTACATTGCCCTAAACGAGCTCATCTATAGTGTTGTTAAAGTAGACCTTCAGCCTGTCCATGTCCGCAAGGCATAGCAAGAACGGTGTGGGCGCATCTAGCACCTCAAAGTCGATTTTTCCAATCTCTGTCGGAATCTGTGCGGTGCCGATAGACACCGTAACACTGCCTTTGCCGAATTTGATAGACGTTTTTCCTGCCGTAGATGTGTCCATCGTGACCGTTGGGTCTTCCTGTATGAGTGCGAGGTACTGTTCCTTGCCGACTGTAGATACATTGGCGGCGCCTGTATTAGGGAGGATTCCTTAGTACACAGATCGCGTGTATCGGTCCTCAATAAGGAATTGCGACGCCGGTGATGACGGTACGTCTTTGCTATATATGTCTTTACTAGAGATATGGTGTATAAACGCTTAATCTATAAGTTATTACTCCTTAAAAAATTAATATTCTGCGTACGCAGTTATAAATTGCTAATTATTAATATTATACTACTAATCGCTATTATTATTATTATCCTTGTAGTTCTTACTACCTTTATACTCTGCAAGGTGCATAGAGAAGTCTACAGGCAGTAGTGTGCCTATAAAGTGACATGCGGAGAAGAACTGTGTGCGGGCAGCTTTGCGTTCCTTATTAGTATAGTTAGTTAACTAGCAGCCCTCTTTCTAGTAGACAAAGTACTTCTTCTTCTAGCGTGGCGTTGTGAATTTACGTCTATTATTATTACTATTAAAGCGCTGATTGCCTCTGCTATCTTAGCCTCCTTAGAATCCGCCTGCGAATCTGCCTTTACCTCTAAATCCTCTTTAAGTTCTTCTATTCCTATTGTTATAGCGGTAATCGAGGTAGTACTAGTCTATAGCAATTATCTTACTCCCTATAAGTATTTACTTTATTTACTAACGTGTAAGGTGCGTCTTAACTATAGACCATAGGTCTGCAAAAAGTTCTTCGCAGATTATAGCTAGCTTAAAGAGTGCTATTTTAAGTTCTAGAACTCCACGACACGCGTTAATAATAGTCGTACGTAAGGTATTTTTACCTTTAAAGTTCTTACTAAGCGCGCGTTAGCATAATTATAGCTTATTAAGTAATATCTATAGCACCTTATATAAGCTTTTATCAGGGTTCTCCATGCGCGTACGGGCGAAGGTTGTAGTTGTCTAGTCTATGTAGTAGTGTTAATAGTAGACGTCGTGATTAAAGTAGTTCTTGATCACTGTGTACGCATTAGAAAAGCTGTCACCTCTATTCATAACTTGTATATAGAATATCTCTGCTTGCCTAGTAAGAATACGGGGAAACACAGCGTGGAACTACTCTTCATAGATGTCCACCTGCTAATAGATGCTAAAGAAGATCTTAATTTTATTATTAAGTAGATTGTACATATTTCTTATGTATTTCTTATTATTATCCTAAAGCTTAGAGAACTGCGTAATTATGTTAGCGTTAAGTTAGTTATTCTGGGACCAGCGCGGCGGCAGCGTCTTATACAGGTTATAGAGTAGCTCTGGTGGTCTGCCTGGTACACCGTTCCCAGGTTGTTATAGAAACGGCGTGATTTCACGATATGTAATTGCTGGCGGCCGTGCCTGTGTTTATAGTCGCTATTGCTGTAATTACGTATCTTGTTTTTACTGTTGCTGAGACTGAGGTTCTCTAAGCGCACCACTTATAAAGTGCGGTTATTAACTATTATTACTCTATCTTAGTAGTTAGATTTTATCTATCTAGTGCATTAGTTGTAGCTCTTGTGTTTTAGATTAGTTTTGAGCGTCGTGTCCTACTCCGTGCTGTTCGCCTTGCTATAATTACTCTCGCTACTGCCTGTCTTACTGCGAGTGCTCTAGCTACTATAACTACAGTGCATGTGTACTAGCTAGTGGACTATCCTGCTGTAGTTATTACTACTTAGCTATTAAAGGTGTCTATTTTACGTTCTGCTGTCGCTTATATGCCCTTAATCGTTGGTCGAATATTATAGCTTTAAATTCCACAGGGTCCTATTCGGGAGTATTCTCTAGAGTAGATAGATTATAGAAGGAATTAGCAAGCCTCGCGCGGTTATTGCCTGTGTAGACTCCTCTATGCCGTAGGACCATCTTTAGAGATTTTAGTGTATCACGGTTAACCTTGTAGAATAGCTCCTTTGTCTATCCTTTAAAATCGCAATAGTAGTCTACACATAGATCGTTGTTTTAGGCTATTAATGCGTTGTAATCGCGGATAATTTTAGTAACCTAGGTTGTTACGTGCATCTCGTCTGCGTTTGTTAGTATAGGTACGTCCTAGAGAGATATGTTGACAGATTTTAGCGTTACTAGATATAGGCAGTCTCCTATAAGGTACTTTATAGTGTATTTAGCCCAGCGCGAAGTAGCTTCCTGGCGTTTACTTAAGCTATGCTCTAACTAATTATCGCGTAGTTAAGCTTAAGCTTAAGTATTAGCATTATCTGCTGCGCTATTACTGCTCTAGTTATCTACTATTATACTAGCGGTGTTAACTTATTGTTAATATAGTTATCTTGTTAGTTAGTTGTTTCTAACGTGTGTTAGTGTACGTAACTAGGTTATCTAGAGACATTTGTACGGTGAATTATAATGCGTTGCTAACGCGCTCTATGTCCGCGGATTAGCCTAAACTAGTAGCTTTAGAGGTTAGTTAAGAGTGCTTTATGTTATCTCTGCCTCGCTCTGTTCTTAGCACAGTCTGCATTAACCCGAGATTTCTTACGTTAGGTTGTTAATAGCCTGTCTCTTCTTCCTTACTGTCTGTGATGGCTTCTCGCGATTACTAATTAGTGTCGAGAGGACTTATTACACTAGTGCTGAAAGGAAATACTTAATAACGAGTTATATTGGGTTAATTGATGCTTGTTGTCTCTCGTTCTATCTACTGAGGATTGAAGTACATCGCGGGGTATGGAAGCTAGTCCCATATAGGGCTCGCTCCACACATATAGTGTTTTGCAACACGACAGAGGCCTTAAGGTTGTTAATCCAACAACTATTTAATTAAGATATACTTAATAGTAATATCTTAGCCCTTAGCGCGTCTAATTAGCGTAAAATTAATTAACTCTTAAAGGCTATTATTAGTGTAGGAGGTAATAGTTAGACTAAGAAGCTAAGTTAAATAGTATACTATATTACTATCTAAAAATAGCTCCTAGATAAGGAGAATAAGCACCTATAAAAAGCCTTACTTACTAAGAAATACTGCTCTAAGAAAGATAGGCCTTTACCCCTTAATTAGAGCTATAGTAGAGTAATATTTTAGTTTTTTAGCAAAGTATAGAGGGCACGTAATCTTTAACACTAACTTAATTAAGAAAAGAAGTAAAAGGAGCGTTAAAAAGCTAATTAAATAAAAGCCTATAGGGCTAATTAACTACTTAAGGCTTAATTAGCTAAGGAGAGATATAATACTTAAGTAGCTAATAAAAAGGCGCGTAAGCACTAAAAGGCTAATATAGCTATATAAAGATATCTTAATTAATAGGCCTATAAGGCCTAAAAATAATACTAATAATTAATTAAAATAGCTTAATTAGCTCCTAAGATACCTTTTACACTTTATAAGTAAATTATTAGGCATATAAAAGTACCTAATAAAGCTATAGAGGTAGTAAACGCTATATTACTAGTATTAATACTATTAACCCGCAAAGGCCACTAGATCAGAATACTAAGTAAATATTAATAAGCTAAGTAAATAGTATAAATCTATAGCCTTAATTACCCTTAACCTTAAGAGATCTCGTGATAATAGCACGTTTTAGTGTATCTATAGTATAAAGTTGCTAGCTAATTAAGCTTGTTGGGGTGCGGCATGAGCTAAGGTGCGGCATAAGCTGCCAAGATTCGGTACCGTGTCTGTGCGCGCAATGCCCGACCCCAGCCATTTTGCACACATATCTTCCACATCACATAACTCCACCACCATGCTAGCTATTAGCGAAGCAATTGCAGACATTAATAGCCTAGCTTTAGGCAAAAAAATTAAATATTTAAAAGTAGTAAAAATTTATCCCTCGCATGGTCAAAATCGCCCGTATACGGGCCACACGGAATCAGCCAATCGGAGGCATACTCCGATTCTGTACGAACACGAAGAAATATCAGATTTATATATAAATTTATATAGGGGCTTGAAATCTAATAGTAACTTAATTAAATTACTTAATAATTAAGCTTAAAGTAGTGTCTATTTTTATAATTATTTAAATCCTTTGTATATACTCCTGCCAGCACTCAGGGCGTACTTCAGGCCTACACAAAGGCAGCCTACAGAGATTACAGCCAAACTGAGTACGTGGAGGACGCTGGCGCCCATGAGAGTTGCCTGAGATAGATTGTAGGGGTCTTTGTGAGACCTTGGAGTTGTGTTGTTTACGCCCAGCTGCTGCACAAGCTATACAAGTCTTTGCTTCTGAGTAGACCTTTGTAGACCAGTGAGCAGCCTCTGCGTTAGTAACAACGTTATTAACTTACTCGAGCTTCCTATTACCGTTACAAAGTCTGCTGCCACGCTTAAAAGCTACTCTATAAGGTCGTATACGAAGTCTTTACAGCTTAATTATTTAGCTAACTTATAAGAGGCGTATAAGGAGAGTATATAAGCATTATTAAGCGCTAGATTTAGTAAAAAGTAAAATAAAGGTTACTAAGTACGCTGCCTAACTTGCTAAACTAAGTAGTAACTTTTAACTTAATTAAAGTAATCTACCCCACTCGTATAGTAATTATAGTTATCAATTATAGCAGGCATACTTAGTAACTTAATAGGCTTATTTATTATAATTACGAAGAATTACAGCAGCATAGCGATCGTGAATTACGGAATAATAAAGGTCCACGTAGAAGGGCTAATAGTGTAATAGGCTATGCCTAGTTATTGCCTTAGATCCTTGACCCTTAGTTATGCAAACGCCTAGTTATTGCCCCGGATCCTTGACCCTTGGTTATGCGAACCTTAGATATATAAGTTCGACGTCTAAAGCTTAACTTTAGACTCTTTATTAAATTTATAAGTATTGTTTTAGTACTTTTAGCTCTTTAAGCACCTAGCCCTTTATATTAAATTTAATTACTTCTACCTATCGCGGGACGAGTAGATTTTAAATATAATTATAAACTAAAGCTATAAAGTAGTATATAAAGTTAAAGAACTTATATAGATAAATACTATAAAAGTAACGTCGAGACTTATAAGGAGACAGAACCCTTCTTAGTAAGTAATTAAGAAAAAGTCCTAATAGATACTTAATACTAGTAAGATTATCTTTACCAAATAAAAAAGCTATAGAAATAAGAATAAGACCTCTTACTAAAGGTCTACGTCTTAGCGTAAATAATTATGCGTAGCAAGCTATTAGCTTATAAAGGAGTAATAGCTAGGGAAATAAAAGAATAGCCTCCTTATTTATAACTAAACTCTACGTATTAGGAGTTAATAAAAATAAAATATAATAATTTCTAATGAAGGTTAAAGCACATATTAACCTTTAAGCCACCCTTTAGACTCTACTATAAGAAATAAAAGGACTAACTAAAGAAATAGTAAAAGAGCGCTAAAAATCCCTAATAATATAATAATACTTTTAAAAGATAAAAGATATAAATTAGCTATTAGAATTAGACTAATAAATAGAGCCACTAGAAAGATTAATAGTAGAGCTTATCCTAAACTAAAAAGAAACTACTGTCCTAAGATCCTTAATTTAGCCTACTTTAATAGTAAATAACAGGATTACTACTACTTTAAGATAATAATATAATATAAGCTTCTAGAGGATAATGACTGCCTTAGAAATATATCTAAATATATTATTAGTTAATTAATAGGACGTGTAGCGACGATAGGAATTACATATCTAGACTACTACCTAGAATACACTAAAGCTAACCTTTAAGAATTACTAGACTATTACTTTTATAACTTCCTAGCGAAAGAAATAGCGCGTAACTACTTACTTATAATATAATAAAGGAACTAGAAGCTTCGTGACTTTAACCTTAACTTTAATAACTACGCTATAAAAGCTAAGGAGTATAGTTAAGAGATTTTAAAAAACTTATACCTTTAAAGCTTTTATAATAACTTATAGGACTTAATAGTTATAGTAAATATAAATAATAATTAGGATCTATAAAGAGTCTAGGAAAAGTTAATAAAAAAAACCTTTTTTAAATAAATTATAACTACTAAAGTTTTCTGCTAAGGGTGGGACGCTAGATAAGATAAATTAAGAACCTACTTAAGCTAACCCTAAAAGAATGTCTAGCTAAGAGTTACTCATCCTTTAGAAAGATCTTACTAAATACTTAAATAAAAGCTTTATTTAAGTAAGTAAGTTTAACGCTACTGCCCTAGTATTATTTACTAAAAAACCTAGTGAAAGACTATACTTTTACGTTAATTATTAAGCCCTAAATACTATCTTAAAGAAGGACTAGTACTTTTTACTATTAATTAATAAGATTCTTTAGGTCCTTATAAAGGCTAAATAGTTTAATGAACTTAACATTGTAACAGGAACAATCGCTCGTCGACACAAGAACCCTTGGCCAGTCAAGACAGGATTCGAGATCATCCGAAAACCGACACTCATCCGTATCGGACCAATTTCGGATCTATCAGACCGATGGGGAACTACGGATCCGATTCGAACCTATTTCGGATCCATCAGACCGACGGTCAACCTATAGCAGTTATGTGCTAGCTAGCTATCTAGGAAGAGGTGTATTTAGAGGAGCTTAGGGCCTTTATAGTTTAGTACCTTTTCCGTATCCTTTCGTACTAGGCCTATAGGCACTTAATTTATTCGAGGCTACATTCTTATACACGCACTCCCATATGCCTCTGCTAGGAGATACGCCAACATCGATCCTTTAAGTGACCTGCGCCGATACAAACATAATCTAAACCTTCTATAAGCTTTACATAGTAAAAGGCAAGAAATAGAAGATAGAATTTAAAACTTAATTTAGTTTTTATAAGGAGCTAGTAGTTCCTTTTAGCCTAGCTAACGCGCTAAGTATATTCTAGTGATAAATTAACTAGGTGCTAAGGGAGCACCTTAATAACTACTACTTAGCGTATATAAATAACGTTCTTATCTTCTCTAGTAGTAGCTAAAAAGACTACGAAGAGAAAGTACGTAATATAATCTAGAAGTTAACGGCTACAGGACTATATTTAAATATTAAAAAATCTAAATTCTATATTAAAAAGACTAAGTACCTTAAATTTACTATAGAAGTTAATAAGGGCGTAAGAATAGATCTAGATAAAGTCTAAGTAATTTAAAAATAAAAGCTACTAACTTTAGTAAAGGGAGTCTAGAGTTTTATAGACTTTATAAACTTTTATTAGAAATTTATATAAGACTTCTCTAGCATAGTAAGCCCCCTTATAAAGCTTACTAATAAAGAATTAGAATTTGTCTAAGAATAAGAGTAGTAGTATGTATTTAAATTTTTAAAGATAATATTTTATACAGACCCTGTACTAGCCTATTTTAATTTAAAATAAGAATTAGTACTAGAAGTAGACGCCTTTAGCTAGTTAATTAGGGAATACTCTTTTTAATATAATAATAATAGTATTTTACGTCTAGTAGCTTACTTCTTAGCAAAGGGTAGTCTAGTAGAATGTAATTACGCTATCTACGATAAAGAGATACTCGTAGTTATTAAATATATAAATAAATAAAATTATATATGTCGAGTAGTAAAGCACCTTATAGTTTATACTAATTATAAGAACCATACGTATTTTGCTACTAAATAAAGGTTAGATAAACAACACGTTTAGTTAATAGACACACTTAGCTATATTAATATAATATTTATATATAAACTAGGGTTAGTAAACTCTAGGGCGAATGCCCTCTCCTAAAAGAACTAAAATTTATTTAAGAATAGTAAAAATAATAAATTAAAGTTAAGGTACTTTACACTTTTTTAAAAGACTATTAAAAGAAATAATCTAAAGTCTTTTATCCCTTAAACACCTACTACTATAAAGGAACCTAACTATATTAAAGTAAATAAAGGCCTAGTGCTTGCTTACTTAATACGTCCTAAACTACTTATATTAACCCTCTAAGGAGGCGATAATCCTACTAAGCGACGTAAACTAGACTTTAATACTATATAGTAAGAGGTAGAATACGACAAAGATAGCGCGTATAATAAGATAAAGGCCTATATTAAGAACAGGCTTAGGAAGTGTAAATCTAAATAAAAGTTATTTATTAGTATTTTAGAATATAGTATAGATAACTAAGGGTACCTATGCTACAGGTTAAGATAATAGGTACTAGAATTAGAGTTTTTATAAATAAAGTAAATAGTAGTCTCGTATAGTTTCCTAGTTTTAAAATATTTAGAATAAAAAATATTTATAAAATTTTTACTTAAGACTACTTCCTCTTAGGTATGTCTAACTAAGTAAGGTAGTATATTAAGAACTATAATATCTATAGAAAAACTAAACTATAGAGAGAAGTAAAATAAGGCCTACTAAAGCTCTTATAACTAACTAATTAAGGATAGAAGGATATTATAATAGACTTTATTATTACCTTACTTAAGAGTAATAGCTGCAAGAATATTATAATAATTATAAATAGACTTAGTAAGAACCCTAAGTTTATTAGTCTCTTAAACTTTAATATACCTATAGTTATAATAGCGTTTTTTTAATACTAAGTAGCGGACCACTTCTTCCCCTCGTTTATTATATTAGACCATGGGGGATAGTTCGTGAGCGAATTTTAAACTATACTCTATAAATAAGTAGGGATTAACTAAAGACTATCTATAGTAAAGTTGTCAGATTAAACGACCTACTGTGTATTACAGTAAGTTATACTATTACTTATAGTATAAGTGCGACTGATCTATTGTCTCCTTACCTAAATTATCGCCCAGAGTGCGATAGGACAAAGAAGGGAGGCTAGCGCACTATTGCCCCTACACTAGCCTATATAGTGCAAGCGTTAAATAACGCTTAATAGACACCTCGCGCATAGCCACGGTTTCTATTATTAATATACACATAATTATCTTTCAGTGACTTCCTTTATTAAAAAATACACTTATATTTAATAATTAAGAGTCTCACTGCCTTAATACATCGATTATTATGGCTCTATTAATACTCAGAGATCCCACAGTGATCCTGTCGGACTATACAACCTACACGCCGTAGCTTAGGCAACTTAAAACAAGATGCTAATCCCTAGAAGTATAGAGAATTATTAACCTAATGCTAATGGATGAACTACTGCAGAAGCCTATAAGGCCGCAACCTCCGCTGGTTGTATCATACCAACCATCACCTGCATACGTGGCAGCGAATCCTAATGCCCTGCCAGCGCAACCGTCGCACCTCTCTACACAAGGCGCAAAGGCGTACAAAGACGATATGGAGACGTACAAGATCCTCCTCGAAGATTACAAAATCACCGATCGCGAATACCGAGAAGAAAAAACAACCCTCCATAAGGTAGTTACCTACGTTCAAACAACGGTCTCGGCACATCTCCAGCACAATTGCTGTACCCCCGAATTAATGATAAGAGAATGGGTTAATAATCTTATGGTTATAGTTAGAGTCGACACACAAGAAGAATATAGACGGGCGAGGGCAAGGTATCAAGAAGCCCTCAAACCCATGAGATCACCTGGGCAGTGGTCTACATGGTTATCAGAGTACGATCATGCAGCGACAGAGGCTGAAAGCAACCGAGTTGCTGAAGTACTCACGCTAGACTCTGCAAAAGATGACTTCTAGAAGGCTGTACTTCTGGTTGCACCCGTATGGGTTGCTACCTTCTAACAACATGGAAGATTGGTTGCAACGGTTACTCGCAAAGTTATAATGAAACTCTTCTGAGAATATATGATCCTCCAGCACCCGATTAAGGGAAAACAAAAAGGCGCTTTTGCTACTGCAGGATTATCTCTCGCTGACAGTGGTGAAACCACTCAGACCACAGACAGGGACGCCTCTCTTATGGACGATAGAGCATTATCTAATCCCTGGGGCAGACCCCGTAATTAATAAAAGGATGGTTATCGTACCAAAACCAAGCGGTCCGCGAGTAATCTCGACGATGTGCTAGCAGTAGCTAGGGGCATAAAATGCCCCGCTTATAAATAGCGTTATAATCTGCAGGACTGCTTCTATGCCTTCCTAGATAAATAGCTAGAGTGGTTTAGACTAAGACTAAACATGGTCGCCCTGGTCCGCAATAGGATAGAAAATAACCTAAAGCTTTAAAATAGCCTAAAAGCGTTAAAAAGACAGAAGTCTTAAACGCTAAAGATTAAATAATTACATACACTTACCCTAACTTAAATTACTAAGGCTGACGATAAATAACTAAATAGATAAAAAATTACTAATCTTTTAGTAAGCTTTAATGCCGCATCCTACTACTTAGACCTGAACACGTACCTACTACGCTACTTAGCGATCCTCGATTTAGGCACCACCTGCCACATCTTTAATAATATTGATTAATTTGTCTCGATGCGGCCACCGTCGCCAGGAGACTTTATATAGGCAGGTTTATTATAAGTATAAATAAAGGGATATAGGAGCGTCTATCTACACGTTAGAAGTAGATAAGGGAATTAGATACTAAGGCTTAATAACGTTACTTACTATCCTAAACTACTATGTAATCTAGTATTTTTCTAATTACTTTAGAGGCAAGGCCTCTAGTAGGATACGCAGGCAAAACTAATAATAATTAAGTAAAAAGATAATATAGTCCTTGCAGAACTCTAAGAGATATATAATTAAAAGGTACTAAAATTTAAAATACTAACAAGCTATACTATAATAAAGAGTATAACTTATACTATATATAAGACTAACTCGCGAACTAAAAGACAAGCCTAAAAAGTAAATATAATTACTCAGTATAAATAATTAGGCTACCTAGGACCTTAGGCGCTTAAATATACTATAAATTACTTTAAGGGGGTGCGCCTTAAAGGACCTACCACGGTCTAATGCAATGCTTATAGACGATTAAAACTTAAGCGATAAATACAAAGACAGGCTAGATAAAGTAATAATAGCCCTAGTAAAAGAATTGCTATTAACTTTCACGACTTCGAGTAAGAAAGCTCTACCAGCGAGAAAAGCTAGATACTTATTACTAATAGATTCTTAGGCATAGCTTAAGTTTTTACTTTAAGGATAATAGACTAGCGCGGATAATTATTAAGCTACTAAAGGAATTTACACTATTTATAAAAGTATAGTTTAAGATTATAATTAAAGTAATTAAATCTGATAATAAGATCTTCTTAGTTAAATAAGATATTAATAAGTGGTGTATTAGTAAAGGTATTATTATTAAGCCTTTAGCATCTAGCACCTAAGCGTAAAATAGAGGCGCTAAACGCTTAGGGGGTGTAATTAAGAAGAAAAGTTATATAATGCGACTTAACGCTAATCTTCCCTAAACGCTATAGCTAAAAATTATATAAGTAGCTGTATACCTCTATAATTAAACACTAAACTACGCTAATACATAGCGATTACTACACGAAGTGTTCTTTACGATAGTTACCTTTTAGAATAGTATGATTACCTAGCTAAAGAAACCTAATTAGGCTCACTTTAGGGCCTATAGCTATAAAGCCTTTACTATAACTAACGACATAAAACGCGGTAAGAGTAAGCTCTAAAGACTTAATCTAAAAGTATAGATTAGATACCTAGTAGGCTATTAATTAATAAATATTTAGAGGATATAGATCCCCTCCCTTATAAAGGTTATTAGTACTTACAACGTTATTTTTAACGAATAATTAGTATTCTTAGGCAAGATAAAAGACCTAATAGATAACCTTATATATAGTACTTATAAAGAAATTATAGTATAGACCTAATTAGTGGAGCTATCGCCCTTACCACTAGAATAATAAAACACTAAGTCTTTCTATATGGATAAGCTAATAATAGACTCCCGAGAAGATAATAATACTCTAAAGTATAATTAAGGGAGGAAAATTAACTATACCTACCTATTATTATTAGTAATACTACTACCTATCGTACTACTCGCATAATTAATAGCTAGTAATTATACTAAATTTTATAGTAAACTACTACCTATAGTGTAATTACAGTTAAAATATTAACTTGCTATACTATAAGTAGCTACCTTTTTAGTAGATACTAAAGTAGGAAGTGCAGGAACACATAGTGGCAAGCTATTTAATAAAGCGTAATTTAGACGCATGCTCGAAGTAGGCAAGAAGCTATACTAAAGCTTTTTATTAAAACCTCTATCTTGTAGAACAAGGATAGAAGATTACCTACTATTTAAAATATAGAAGAATGCCAAGTAATTACACTTATAGAGCTATAAAGAGATAAAGTTATAGAGCAAGGTGCCTATCGCCTAAGCGCGATTAGTAGACTATTAAATTCTTAACTATATATAGGTCTACACCTATAAGCTTAATAAACACCACTACTTTTAGAAGTGTAAGGCTAGACTAGTAGTGCGTAGAGATTAATAATAATATATTACTACTTAAGATACCTACGCTGCTATACTTGCAGGACAATTCTTTCGCCTACTTATAGCTATAGTAGCTCGCTTTAATCTAGAGCTTAGCTAATATAACGTTACTAACGCTTTCGTCCACGCAAAGTTAGATAGAGAAATCTACATAAGAATGCTACGAGGATACACCTAATCTGGCACTATCCTATAGCTGCATAAGGTACTGTATGGTCTACGAATCTCTCTATTACTATGGTAATAAGAGTTCACCTAAGTGCTCCGAGACCTTGGCTTTGCCGCCGTCCCACACGAGCCATGCTATATAATCAAAGACAATATTATTATCTTTTTCTATATATATAACCTTATTATTACCTATATAAAGGATTAGAAGCACGCTACTAACGTAGTAATAAAATAATTAAGTTTAAAATTCTCCCTTACTAGTAAAAAAGACCTCTAGTAGTTTCTAGGAGTTAAAGTTATTAGAAACCACCCTAGTAAACTACTTTAGCTATCTTAAGCGTCTTACGTGGATAAGATTAATCGCCTAGTTAAATAACGCGATATACAGTACGATACCTTAATAGTAGTAATTAAGCTACTCCCCTAAGAAGGACTTGCCTTAAAGATAGAAATTAATTAATATTAGTAAAAGATTAGATTAATCCTTTATACTATAGTAATTACGCGCTTAAATATTACTTTTATAAGCTTCTAGTTATTATAGTTCCTTATTAATCTAAGTAATAAATATTATAACGCCACTAACTGCGTGCTACTATACCTATCCTTTATATAAATATTAGTACTACGCTTTAGAGGAGTAGACACCTATAAAGTTATAAGCAACGCGTTATTTACAGATAATATCTTTAACTATAAGAGCTCTTAAGGATATATTATTAAGCTATTTAGTAGACTTATCGCCTAAAAAGCAAATAAACAGGACATAGTTACTATATTAATAACTAAAGCTAAGCTACTAGCCCTATTATAAGTTGCTAAAGAAGCTATCTTTACAGTATAGCTAATTACTAAGCTTAAGATTAAGCTCTTACTATTAACAATCACAATTAATTGCGACAATTAACAGACTATTTAACTTGTTACTAAATAAATAGCTAAGCTATAGATAAAACTAAGGCATGTTAATATCTATAATTATTAGCTTTAACACAAAGTGTTACGCGGAGCTATTAAAGTCTAGTATTAATAATTAGAAGAAATAGTAGTAGATAGTCTTATAAAGGCTTTGCTAGTTAGTAAATAGACTAAGTCTCTAAATAAACTAGGACTTAAGGGCGTCGCAGGAAAGATTACTAATTAAGAAATTAATTTATATAAACTAGAATAAAGGATAGAAGCTTTTTAACTATAAGTAAAAGGGTAATTAGTGAATAACTTATATCTAGCTTAAGGATAAGCCGAAGCTAAAGGGGTGTGTTAGATTAAATAACCTACTATATATTATAGTAAGTTATACTATTACTTATAGTATAAGTGCGACTAATCTATTATCTCCTTACCTAAATTATCGCCTAGAGTGCGATAGGACGAAGAAGGGAGGCTGGCGCACTATTGTCCTTATACTAGCCTATATAGTGCAAGCGTTAAACGACGCTAGATAGACACCTCGCGCATAGCCACGGTTTCTATTATTAATATACACATAATCATCTTACAGTGACTTCCTTTATTAAAAAATACCCTCATATCTGACAAAAGTACCTAAAGATAAATAGATAAAATAGAATAAATAAGCTCTATCTTTATATCCTACCTCTAGGCATGTTATAATTAGTAATAAAATAATTAGATATAGTAGCTTCCTATAGCTAAGATAGCTATTAAAGGGCGAAACACTATATTATTAAGAGTTAGCCTGTTTTTTCTATCCCACGACTAGAATAATAAACTTGTTAAGAACTTTAGGATACGGTGATTAGTCTTAGAGCTTAGAATTAAAGTAAAAAAGGCTATAAAGGTAATAATAAAAAGTTTAAGGAGGTTTTTAACTTCGCCTATGTAAAAATAGTAATAGCCTAATAAAAATAAAAGCGCCTAGTAAACCGTTAATATAGGAACGCTCTAATCTTAAAAGAAAGAAATAAAATATAACTAAAGTATAGGGACTACCTCTAAAACTAACATCTAAGTAAGAAGCTTAACTAGAAGTAAGAAAAGTTTACTATAAAAAGAGTAATAAACTTTTATAAAGTAAAACTAAATATCCTACTAAATATGTACCTAAGGTTCTACGTAAATAGGCTAAAGTTAGCCTTGTTGAACCCTCTTCCTAGCTAAATTACTAATAAGGCTTAGCCGGAAGCAATTATAACAGAAGAGGGGGAGGAAAAGTATAGTATAGTTAATATATATAAAGAACGCTAGTTACGTAGAGGTAAAAGAGTAGAATATCTAGTATAATAAAAACAATACTTTTAAAAAACTTAAAAAACTTATAAGAACCTTAACTAAGCTAATACGTTAGACTATTAAGAGAGGTTTACTAAGCTATATTAAAATTATAATAAAAAACTTTTAATAAGATTCTATCGCGATATCCCCTAAATTAGCTTTTATTAGGGTCTAAAAGAGGCTCTATAATGCCTATCTTACTAAGTTAAAGAACCTAGCTAGATAAAGGTATTTAAAATAAGAGTAGGAATAATATTATTAGGAAATAAAATTTAGTATTAAGGGAAAAAGTTAAAAAGAAATTTTAAAAAAATAACTTAAAAAACCCTTAAAACTACTAGGGATTATAAAGGAAATAAATAATTTTTATAATAATAAAAAATAACCCTTATAAAAGAAGAGAGCCTTAGAAGCAAACTAAAGTATAAAAAAAAAGAAATGAATTAGGCAAAAAAGATATTTTTAATTAACGTACTTCACAAGCTAGTGTCCGAAAACGCTAAGACCCCACCAAAACGTATTATCACCTATATTATAACGCGATGTCTTGACTACCTAATTAGCTACTAGAGTTAAAAGAAGCTTAATTACAGCTTGCGCTTTAGACTATTAAACGAGACGCGACACTTTTAATTCCACGCGCTATAGCAATCTATAGCGCTTTAGAAAGAGTAATAAGGCGAAGACGCGCTGGAGTAACCTTTTAACCTAATTATACGCCTAACTCCATGAATCTTCTAGCGATAGAGGAGCAGGTGATTATTTACTATATACTTAACCTAGGCGCGCGAGGATTCCCTCCCTGGCTTACTATTATTAAAGATATGGCTAATTCTTTGTTAGCTAAGCGGCGCCGCAAGCCTATTAGCCAGCACTAGGCTACAAACTTTGTAAAGCGCTAGCTAGAGCTCCAAGTTAAGTTCAATTAAAAGTACGACTATAAGAGAGCTCTTTGTGAGGATCCTGAGGTTATGCAAGACTGGTTCCAGCTTGTAAAGAATACTAAAGCCAAGTATGGTATCCTGGACGAGGATACCTATAATTTCGACGAGACTAGCTTTATAATAGGCATAATATTAACAGGAGTAGTTATTATAGGCTCTAAATAATAAAGCAGGCTAAAGAGCGTACAGCAAGGCAACTAGTAGTGGACTTTAGCTATCTAAGGCGTTAATGCGATGGGCTAGGCGATTCTACCCTTCCTTATCTTCTAGGGCAAGCACCACCTCTCTATCTAGTATAAAGAGAAGGATCTACCTCATAATTAGGTTATTACAGTCTTTGAGAACGGCTGGACAACAAATAAGCTTAGTCTATAGTGGCTAAAGCACTTTAACGCGTATATAAAAGGGCGTACTATTAGTAGCTATTAGCTACTTATTATTAACGGCTACGAGAGCTATAACTCGCTCGAATTCTAGCAATACTGCAAAGATAACAAGATTATTACTCTCTGTATGCCTCCACATTCGTCGCACCTCCTGCAGCCACTAGATGTGGGGTGTTTCTCGCCGCTGAAGAAGGCGTATGGGCGCTAAGCCAAGGATCTGATGCGCAACCACATCACGCATATTACTAAAATTAAGTTCCTACCTTACTTTATTACTGCTTTTAAGGCTACAATTACTTAAAGTAATATTAAGGGAGGCTTTTAAGGCGCTAGCCTTATTCCCCTTAACCTAGAAGTAATAATATTAAAGCTTAATGTCCGTCTGCGTACGCCTTCGCCTTATACTATACACGATAGTACATGGTAGTCGCAGACGCCTGGCAACACCCTAGAATTTAGGGCACAATTAACGCTGGTAAAGGAGAGGATTTAGAGGCACCTAGATAGTTCCTTAACAAGCATAATTAAGGCCTTTAAAAAGGTAGTAAAAGGCGTAGCAATAGTAGCGCATAAGCTAGTATTAGCGTAAAAGTAGATTACTAAGCTACAAGCTACTAATAAGGCCGCCACACGATGGAAATTACATAAAAGAAAGTAACTATAGCAGGAAGGAGTTCTTATAGCTAAAGAGGGCTAGTGGCTAGCTACTCTAAAGGACTTTAAGGCGCGTAGTAATAAGAAGAAGGTAAAGAAGATAGTACGCGCTAATAGAGGCAAATTCACTTAATAGCGCTGTAGATACTACGGTAAAACTGGGCATAATTCGCGCACGTGTAAAGAAGAAGTAGAAGTAGATTCTGAGTAGATTAGCCTACTACAATTCCTTATAAATATATATGCGCGTTCTGTACTATTGTGTAGAGTATAGATTTTGGTGGGGTCTTGGCGTTTTCGGACACTCGCTTGTATCGGACACTCGCTTGTGAAGTACGTTACTAAAAGAATAGTAAAACCTTTTTTTAGTAATGTCCATATCTTCTTCTCTATCCTCTTATATAATAATAAGATTAGGGAAGGTATTATCCTCTTTACTTAAGTATTTCTTAATTATAATAGCCTAAAGCCACTAGCGTAAGCGCTAGTAGACTTAAGTAGGCATATTATTTACTACTTAGAGACTATTTATTATAATGTTCTTATCCACCACCACAAACTTGCCAGAAAGCTATATAATATTAGTCTTAAAAACTAGCTTCAGTATTTAAAAGGAACTTATAAAAGTGTTCTTACACTCTTAATAAATTACTTTAAAGTTAGTAGCATAAACTTAAAGAAGATTAAAAGTCTTTTTAACTATAATAGTAATACGCTCTAAAAGCTAAATAGTCTTAAAAAAAGAAGTAATAAGGCCTAAAGTAGTGGTAGTTTTACTTTTAAAAAAGGTATAGTAATTAATAATAGCAACCTTATAAGCAGAATAAAACGCGATAAAATTAGTAAAAAAGGCCTTTTACTCTTAGCTACTTTTTAAAACCTTATTTATAAGGTAGCCTATACTAATAATTATAATATTAGTAAACCCTTCCCGGCAAACTTTGTCGAGGGTAGGCTAAATCTAGGTAGAGAAAAAATTTAGTAAAGTATACTTTAAAATTATCTAGAATAAGTTAGACTAAAGTATACTTATTTAGTGTCGCTAGTAAGCTTATAAGTATAGTACTTCTTGTAGGACACTGTCTTGCCCGCTAGCACCTAATAATAGACGTGTTTATAGATAATATAGTTAATACACTAGCGCTCGATTATCGCGCGTAGCGAGATCAGGCCCTAGAAGCTATACTTATCAAGTTAGCAAGTGCGCACGAAGTTGAGATAAGAAAAGAGAGAGCATAAAAGAGTGAGGTTTAGAAGCTAGGCAAGAAGCGATTTTATGTATATTATAATAAGTAAACGCACTTGCGCGAACACACTACTGTAGTAACTACTTATGGCAAGAACATGAAATTAGACACGTAAGAATAGAACTAGTAAAAGGTTTACGATAGTAAGAGGATTGCAAGTAGATATTAAAATAATCGCGAAGCTATATAGTAAGATAAGACGTAGAGATTTTTCTTTACCCCTAACAAAGGGAAGGAAGGTATATAATAGGCTACGCCTAGTTATTACCTTAGATTTTTAACCTTTAGTTATATAAACGCCTAGTTATTACCTCAGATCCTTAACCCTTAGTTATGTAAATCCTAGATATATAAGTATTCTTCTGGCACCTTTGGCTCCTTGAGCACCTAGCCCCTTATAAATAAAACTTAGCACGCTAGTAGGCAGGATAGGATTAAGTTAGTTGTTAGGTAATTAAGATCCTACTAAGAGGATGAAATTCTAAGAGGATATTAGCTTAGCGAGAAAATTAAAAAATTTCCTACTAAGGAGTAAGTCTCTTAAGAGACTAAAAAAATTCTAGGATATTAAAAATAAAATAACTAGTATATAGTCTAAGATACTCTTTATACTTTTCCTTCTTTTTATAATTAATTTTTAATACTACGAGTACGTCTCTTATAATGGATTAAATCTCTTAGTTAATTATTCTATAGTTTATAATAGAATTAAATTATTTAGAAACCTAGTGTTACTTATATTACTCTTGACTACTAAATATTCGCGAGGTACTTTACATTTAACTTATTCTCCCTTTACCTAAAATAGGCTTAGGTACGTATAGCTCCTAATAACACTTTAACTACCTAAAGGTCTAAAATAATATAATAATACTATTAAGCACTACTAGCTCGAGTGTTCTAATAAAAAGTAGTACTTTTAAGCTAACTATAAACGTAATAACGTTACTAACTAATTAAGCTAACGAGATATAATAGCTTAAGGAGTAGTTAGCTAAGCTAATAGTTTATATTTTAATTACTATAACTATAGAAAGGATATGCTTTAAGTCTTTTAAAATTTATAAAGGTAAATAAAAAGGACTTAAGGCGTCACTTATAAATATAGAACTATACTACTACTAATATAATAAGGATGTCTTTAGGACTAAGTAGTCTAAAATCCTAGCAATATGTATGTATATAAAAGGTAAGGTAGCTAAGTAGCTTTAACTCCTTACTAAGGATTATCTAGAAAACAAAGATAATATCTTAGAATATAATAATAAAACTAGGAAGGTATTTAAGAACTAGGAATTTTTTAAGGAATAGATCTAAATTATATTTAAAGAAGTTAATAAGGAATAATAAGCTAAACGTAAAATATAAAACCTTAAATAAATAGGATTTACTAGTACTTATACGGCTAAGTTGAAAAACCTATAAGCCAAAATTAATTGAAATAACGTCCTATATTAAGTAGGTTACTATAACAGGCTAAAGTAAAGCGTTAAGAATAAGCTTACTTATTAAAATAAGGTAGATAACCTAGGGGAACTTGTGAAGCTAGCTATATAGGGTAATAATTAACTATATAAATAATAGCTAGAAAAGCGAGAAGGTAACTATATCTACCCTAATACTAAAAAAAAGTTAAATACTACAGAAGGACCGGGATAGAGACATTATAGTAGCTAATAAAGCTTAAGAATAAAAACTAAAGAAGTAGTAAAAGGACCATAATAATAGACTATTTAACTAAGAGCAAAAATAACGCTTTAATAAAAAAGCGTATTTAAGACATAGCGAACAAGATTACTTTTAAAAGGATTATTTAAAGAATAATTAAGGATAAACCAAGAATGCTTAAATTATTTAAGTAATAATAGCTACGCTACAGGCGCTAACACTTATACTACTAAAAATAAATAAAAATAAAGTCTCTAATATAGAACTTAGGGTTCTAGAGACACTAAAGGAAACAGAATAAAGGATAGTACTAGAGTATAAAAGTCCTTCTCTACCTATTAGAAAGAAAGTACTAGGGATGCAATAGCTAGATATATACGCCCTAAAAATACATATAAAAAATTAAACTTAAAGGACTAAGGGCCACGACAATTTATAAGTTTGCTATAAAGTAGTAAGGAGACGTACTAGTACTAGGATGTTAAGTCCAACAGGGTAGCTAATCCCTAAGGGGCTAAGGTTGGTTCTCGGGTAGGAGCGGTGGCGACAGGACGAGGGGTCTTAATAGCTTGCGCGTATCAAAGGGGTGTTAGTATCGAAGGTGTGTACAGCACAATTAAATCAACAAAGTTGCTTATTCAGATCCAAACGATAGATTAATAAACAGGTTGAACACGAGGTGGAAGAGTCCATCCTCATGTTCCTATATACTTAGCATGCTCGACTTGCTCGACTCGAGCAGAGCGAGCACAGCCTTGGCCTTATGCACCTGCTCGACTTGCTCGCTTCGAGCGCTTCGAGCAGTCACGTGACCTGCCCATTGCTATGCCACCATTGGCTCCCATAAGACCTTGTCCGTCTCAGAATATTAGCCTGGTAATGCTAAATACAGATCCTAACATCATCCCCTCTCTCCGACGATTTGTCCCCGAATTACATAACCTATCTTACCAAACAGATAAAGTTTAGTTGCCCTACTTCTTAGTGCGTTTTACTATAATGTCTTTCGCTAAAGCCCGCGCTATCCGTCTTAGCATTAAAACTTGCTATAATAGTGTTATTTATCCTATCTCTTATAATTATTACTTACTTTCTAGCTCTAAGTGCGTTATTATGCTATTATCTAATCCTAACACTTATCTAAAGTATTCTAAGTGCATCCGTGCGTAAAAGCCTTACGTAAACTTGTCGTAGGCATCGTTAGACAAGACTTATAATAAGTATAAAAAGAAGGTAGATGCAGATAAGAAATTATTAGCAAAAGTGTTAATCTAACTTTTGCAAAATAAGAAAATATTATAGCAGGCTAAAGAGCGTGCTAAGAAGAAGGCGCAATACCTTATGTCTAAAATAGATGCTACTAGAGAGTTAGAAGCAGAGGCTGCGTTAGAGGACTATCCTATTATAGCGGCCACTATTAGCTTCTCTCCTCTAATGTGGTCGACACTAGAGTTGTTAGATAATTACTCCGGTACCTTACCTATAACCGCGAGCGGCTCTTAGGTATATTCCTATAGTACTAGTAGAGTAATTATTTGCAGTTTGCTAAGTTTTCTTTAGGTTCCTATATGTTCTCGCTATGTAGGTATCCCTTCTATTTAATAAGATACGTTCGTGGTTAATCCGTGTGTTATAGTATTTATTTGGCTTCGAATTCGTTTTCTTCCTCTGGCTAGTAATAGAAGGTGGTCTCGACTAGTGTCTCTGGGTCGGCGGGTTCCAATCGGTCTATATGGAATACCGGGTGTATTTTGGCGTCTAGTGGTAATTCCAATTAGTAGTTAACCGGTGATACTTGTTCGGAAATAAAAAATAGTCCGATTTTGACATGGTCTAGTTTCTTGTGTTTCTTTTTCTAGGTCCGAAGATTCTTTATAAGCAGATATGCTTTATCCCCCTTCTTTAGCTAAGGTGCCGTTTTTTATTTTTAATTTATATAAGAAATTGCTTACTATTAAGCTTTCTCGAGGTTCTCTCGGAGTTATTCGTGTGTCCTCTTTATTATTTCTGCCAAATTAATAGCTTCTTCTATTCTAATAGTTGTAGGAAGTGCTTGGTTAAAGAGATATAAATGTCTTCCGTGGTTTGCATAGAATAGTGTATGTCCTGTTACCGCTAATATCTTGTTATTATATGCCAGTTATACCATTAGTAATAAGGAAATCTAGTTATTCTTCTGGTTATTGCAGTAGATGCGTAGGTACGTTTCAATTATCTAATTCGTACGTTCTATTTATCCGTCTGTCTGTAGATAGTAGGCTATTAATAGCTTCCGTTTCGTTCCAATAAGCGCCATAAGCGTTATCCAGTAGTTTAATGTGAAGAGTTTGTCTCGATCGCTAATAATTATCTTTAGTATGCCGTGGTGTTGTATAAGTTAATCTAGGATAAGGAATGCAAGTTCCTTGGCCATAGTCGTTTTCTAACATAGTAGTAGTTTTACGTATTTGGTGAATCTGCATACGATTACTAATATAGAGTTGTAGCTTACTCCTGTTGCTAGATCTTTCGACTTAGGTAGTCCTGTCATAAAGTCCATAGCGATATCTTCCCATAGTGCTATTGGTATTTGGATAGCTTGCATTTCTCCGTATTTACGATATATTACGTGTTTATTGCGTTGGCAGTCTACGCATTTGCGGATGTATTTAGTTACTACTTCCTTAATTCCTTTAAAGCTATAGTTCCGTTAGATAAGTTCTATTATCTTGGTGATACCTAGGTGTCCGTACACAGGGTCATCGTGGTATTGCTATATAATTTCCGTCTGTTGGTCCTTGGGTACTTCTCGTGTTGCCATGAGGAGTTGGTTAAGTTCCATAGTTAGTCCTAATAATCTATCGTCGTTCTGTTTTAGAATTACTAAGTAGGTTTTAATCTTGTCTCCTACGAGGTCGCTACGTCTACTTAAGGCGTCTACTCGTCCGTTTTCTCTGCCTGGAGTGTACATGATTTTGAACTTGTATTGTCCCAAAGTCTCTGCCTATCTCGCTTGTCGAGGTGTTAATTCTTTAGTTGTTGTAAATCTAAGAAGATTCTTGTAGTCTATAAAGATTATAAGGTCTAAGCAGCTATGTGCGTAAATCCTCTAATACTTTAGTACTTTAACAATTACATATAGTTCCTTATCGTGTATATCGTATTGTGATTCTGCATCGTTGAGTTTGCATAAGTAGTAAGCAATTAGGTACTAATGTCTATTCTTCTCTTATTTAGCGCATGCTCCTAGTGCCAAATCGCTTACGTCTGTCTCGATCTTTATTAGTTTTCCGTCCTAGAAGTATATAAGTACCAGTAGTTTAATACATACTTTACGTAGTGTCTAAAATGCTTCTTCGCATTCTATTATCTATTCGAAGGGTGTATCCTTCCTAGTAAGGTTTATAAGGGGTATTATAATCTTTGCGTAATCTTAGATAAATTATTAGTTAAATCTATAGAATCCTAAGAATTCTTAGATGTTCTTTGCTATTTTTAGTCGTGGCTAGTTCTTAACGCATTTAATCTTATTAGGGCTTACCTTAATTCCTTCTATGTTAATAATATGTCCTAAGAATTTAAGTTCTGTCTAGAAGAACTTGCATTTTTCTGGTTTAAACTATAGGTGTAAGTTATTAAGTTCTTTAAGTACCATCTTAACATGTTCCATATGGTCGTCGAGGTTGTCCGAGTAGATCAGGATGTCGTCCATGTATGCGATAACAAAGATATCTAGGTAATATTAGAGTACGTTATTAATAAGTGCTTAAAATGTTGCTGGCGCGTTCGTAAGTCCAAATAGCATAATAGTATACTCGAATAGTCTATATTAAGACCTAAATACTATCTTCTATTCTTTACCTTCCTTAATCTAGATAAGGTGGTATCTATCGCGTAGGTCTAGCGAGGTAAATACCTTTACCTGTACTAGCCTATCTCGTAGTTCCGTGATATTTGGTAGTGGATAGCGATTCTTGATCGTTATGTTATTAAGTTTTTAATAGTTTACGTAGGGCCTTAGTTCGCCGCTCTTCTTAGGTATAAATATAAATAGGCTTGCCGCTAGTAACGTTAATAGTCGTATATATCCTTTCGTTAGGTTCGTCTTAATAAATTCTTTTTCTTATTGGAGTTCTTTACCCGATTTCACGTATAGTGGTCTAAAGGGTGGCGTCTTCCCTTCTTCTAGGTTAATCGTATAATCCTAGAGTTAGTACTTAGGTAGATTTGCTTTTCCTTCCTCTTCTCGAAACAGATAGCTCTATTCTATAAACTATTTAGGGATAACGTAGGTTGTGCGTTGCTCTCTTTCCTTCGCAGGAATTGGCTCATCCACTATCTCGCGCTCTGTGACCTGGTGGTTCCTGCCAGCGTCTACCAAGGTTAATTTATTCTCGATCTTTAATTTCGAGACTATAGTATTAATAGCTCTTTTATCTACTATTAAACTCTATTAATGCGTAGGCTTTGCTTACGATGCATAGTTGCAGCGCTTAAAGGATAGCGTTCGTTGTTCTTAATTAATCGTAGGGTTATGCTTCCTAAACTAGGTTAGTTCTAATATCACATCGTGACTGGCTTCCTTAAGGATATTAAGGGTAATCGTTTCCTAGTGTCCATGGATCTTAAGTGTCGTCTTGACCTCGTATTTAACTTGTGGCATGCCTGGCATTAGGTGTCTATTCGCGACATAGATAACATAAGCTTCTGCCTTCTAACGCTTATAGAGTCCTGCTCTATTAAGTGCCTTTCGCGAGATATAGCTTTATTATACTCTTAAATCTAGCATGGCCTTTATCCATGTTCCTTTAAGCTAAACCGGTAGCTTGATTAGTGCTTAACTATTAATGGCATTTAGCTCTCTAAAGGCGTCTTCCCTCCTGAGCCTAGGTCTAAAAAAGACATCTTATCTATAGGTGGCTTTATGGGATTAAGGTGTCCTTTCTTCTTCTTCTCCTAAGGCTACTGTTAGGCCTTTTCTAGGAGAGCTTTATCGTTTTCTTCCTTCTGTACCGTTTTAATCCTAAGGGTCGTAGTCCCTTTTAGTATGCGATTAAACCTATACTTTTCTTTTTACTTTTTATATTCCTTATAATCGGGGTGTAAGCATGTTTGCCACTTATTAGATACGCATTTTCTATTAACTAGTAGCAACATTACTTAGTTTAGCGCTTAGTTAAGGTGTAGAAAGTATCGCGTTTTGCGCTTATCCTAAAAGTAAACGTTACAATAGGTAATAGGGCAGTTAAACCACTCCTATCTACATCGTTGATACGTTTGGGGAAAGTAACTATATTCCTTAGCTTGGTAATAAATGGTATATTAGTCTTCTCTACAAAGGGTCTATCGTATAGTCTCATGCGTAGGATTACGGTGGTCCAGGTTGTACTGTGGTTCGTAGTTTAGGTTTTCGTTTAGGTATTTCTTCTTGGGATCTTCGTAGGCGTAGCGGTGGTCCGCCATTTCTCGTGCCGCTTTACTAACTAGGTCAGGTTAGTAAGCGTGAAAAAATGCTTCTACGTAGTCTTGTCGTTCTATCGCCGTAAACCTAAAATCTCCTTCCCTTAGTTAGTGTTTTTCTAAGAAGTCGAAAACATTCGTTATCTTGCTAGTAACAGGTTTGCTCTAGCTAGGGTAAGGTGTAAGAGATTAAGGTATTAGTTTCTTTTCCTTTCCTTTATCGTCCGAACTTTTGTGTGCATCCTCGTAGAGTTGTAAGTTAGGTAATTCTAATTATTCTAATTCTTTATTGTAGATATTAATCTGCTTAATAGCGTCTATTACCTGCTATTCTTCGTCGGTGGTTTCTTCTTTGTCGACGAATAGTACGTTTAACTATCTAATAATCTTGTTCTTAGATCTATAGTTCCTAGTAATATAACCTAGTTTATTATATGTAAAGTAAGTGCGTGTCTTGGTTCCCTGGCGTCGGGTTCTATCTAAGATACGCTTATTATCTTTTAACTAGTAAGAGCCTGTTCCTCTTCCTTTCTTTCTAATTATGACGTTAAGCTATCTGTAGTGGATTCCTTCTATAGGTTGCAGTCTATAGTTATCTCGTTACTGCCTTAGTTGGTAGTTAGTCTTTACGGGCAGTCTTACATATTCTTAAGATTAGTTCTAGCGTAGGTCGCGTTCTAGCTTGTACCATGCTTCGTTGATTCAAATTGCTTCCTTAGATAGTTCTTCTAATATATTAGTCTTGGCTCTAGTGCGTAGGAGTTCCTCGCGCACGGTCCTCTTTAGTCCTTTATAATATATTACTATAAGGGTAGCGTTGTTCTAGTTAATTTAGTCTACATACTTGCGGAATTTAAAGTTGTATTCTGCTATAGAGCGTACCTGTCTAAGGCTTTAGATAGCTCGCTCGGTAATAGCTTCTTAGTTTATAACTCTGAAGTACTATTTAACTTTCTCGCAGAACTTGTCGTAGTCTTCTATAATCTAGTTAGTTGCGTCATTGGTGTTGTTGTCTCTAGCTAGATATTGGTTAAGATAAGGTTAAATCTATTTTAAAGCATTTCCTTTTATAAAGGTTGCAGTAAACACGGTCTTGTTAGCGTTATCCTAGTTCTTGTTCTTTGTTCTATAGAAGTATAAGTTAAGTTATAAGATCTAAAGTTCCGTTTGCTTGCGGTCTCTATAAAAGAAGTCAGGTTTACTAAAGGTACCTCCCTTAATAGTTATAATACTATCCTTAGGGGTGCCTATTAGCGTGTCGGAAAGGTTGTCGTATCCGCTTATGTTAAGGGTGTTTAAGATATTAAGTCTAACAGGGTAGCTAATCCCTAAGGGGCTAAGGTTAGTTCTTAGGCAGGAGCGATAGTAATAAGACAAGGAGTCTTAATAGCTTGCGCGTATTAAAGGGGTGTTAGTATTAAAGGTGTGTATAGTATAATTAAATTAACAAAGTTGCTTATTCAGATCCAAACGATAGATTGATAAACAGGTTGAACACGAGGTGGAAGAGTCCATCCTTATGTTCCTATATACTTAGCATGCTCGACTTGCTCGACTCGAGCAGAGCGAGCATAGCCTTGGCCTTATGCACCTGCTCGACTTGCTCGCTTCGAGCGCTTCGAGCAGTCACGTGACCTGCCCATTGCTGTGCCACCATTGGCTCCCATAAGACCTTGTTCGTCTCAGAATGTTAGCCTGGTGATGCTAAATACAGATCCTAACATAGGATAGCAGATTAAAATTTAAAAATAATATAAAAGGATAGCCTAGGTCCTTTGTAATACGAAAGATTGCTAACTACATTAAATAAAAAAGGCATAAGAAGCAATATCGCTAAGAAACTTTAACTATAAGTTTATTAATAACTAAAAATTAATAATAAATTATTATAAACATTTCTTATATAAATAGGCACACTACTATAAGGAATTAAGCTAGTAGAAGTGCTTTAATAATAAACTCCAAATGCATAAGGCACATAGAGAAGCTATAGGCTAGTACCTTAAAGGTATAAGGTCAGGATTAATAGTAACTATAAGACGCTAATAGAGGGAGGACATAAGCCCTAGTTATCTATAATAGATTAGATAGCTAGATTATAATAGGGATTGCCTAGCTTACTTATATTAAAAAGAATAGATAGTAGTACTAGAAATAACACTACTATATAAGAATTTAAAATTTTAAAAGTATCTAGTCGCAGGATGCAGACAACACGGAAAATCCTAAAAGAAAAAAGAGGTTTAGCGAATTAAAGATGCTTGAAGCACCTATAAAGCGCTTTACTAAAAGTAATAGAAAATATAAAAACTAACGCTAGTATAGAAAAAGGAAATAAAAGCCTTTTAGAATAACTCTAAAAAACTAATAATAAATTAGAAAACTAGGACGCTACTAGACCAAAGACCTTATTAGTAAAGACGTAACTATAAAGACAAAAAAGGTAAAAATAGGTATAAATAATCTGCTCCTAATTAAGGAAGTTATAATGAGTAGTTATTAAGTAACAGCGCTAATAGATCCTAGAGTAACTAAATATCTAATATCTCTTAAAATAGTAGAGAAGTATAACCTGTCATATAAGATTAAAAAAATACCTATATAGGTAAAAATAGCTGATAGGACGTTATCCTAAGGATATAGTAAAGGCTAACTATGCTTTAAAACAACGCTATTATATATTAGTCTAGATAAACTCTAGGGCTAATATAGCTTAATAATAATAGGTCTCGGAAGCTTAAAAGTAATGATTAGTTATAACTAGCTATTACAACATAATCCTATTATTAACCAGTAAAGAAAAATAATATATAGCTAAAACACTACGACAAAATTTACTAGCGTATAATAATTAAAATAAGTAAGTCTAAAGGTTTAGTATACACCTTTTAGAGAGAGAACTAGTAAGAAATTAATAATTATAAAAATATTACCTTATAAAATCGCAAGGATCTACAAGAAGGACCCTCAGATAGTAGGAGTTATATAGATAAGGAAGAGTAAGTTCTAAAAGGAGGGGCAAGAAACTCTATTCACACCTAAGAAGTACGAAGATTTCGCAAAGTTATTTTACGAGTAAGACAGCAAAACACTCCTAAAATACTAAAAATAGGATTATAAATTCTACTTATAGGAAGGTGCAAAGCTATACTTTAAATAACTATAACTAATATCGCGAGATTAGTAAGGAGAATTAGTAAAATGGTTAAAAAAGAACTTAAACAAGAAGTATATATAACTAAGTAAAAGTCTAATACTTCTGTTATACTATTTATACTAAAGAAAAATAGAAGTCTATAATTATATATAGACTTTAAATAGTTAAATAATAAGATAATAAAAAACCAATACCCCTTACTACTAATAATAGAGCTTATAGATCGACTCTAAGGAGCTAAGTAGTTTATAAATTTTAATATATTTGATAGATTCTATCGGATACGTATAGCTAAAGGACATAAATAAATAATAGTATTTTAAACACGATATAGACTATTTAAATTTATAGTGATGCCTATAGGACTAACGAATGCCATAGCCACGTTTTAGGCAATAGTGGAAAAGGCATTATATAAATACCTAGTCGTATTCTGCACAGTATATCTAGACAATATCCTAATATATTTAGAAGGTATGCTTAAGGAGCATATAAGCACGTACGAAAAGTACTAGCTAAGATAAAGAAATATAGACTACTCCTTTACCTAAACAAGTGTATATTCTATATAATAAAAACAAAATATCTTAGATTTATAATCTCAAGAGAGGGCATTGAAATGGATTTAAAAAAGTGTTTATAGTATAAGAATAGCTATAACCTAATTTAGTAAAAGGCGTTTAATCCTTTCTAAAATTTACTAATTTCTACTAAAAGTTTATTAAAGACTATTCTAAGGTCACGACATTCCTAATAGAGATTACTAAGAAGGAAGTAGGATTTAAGTAAAAAAGAAATAATAAAAAGTTTTTAAAAAGCTTAAAAAGCTCTTTTTTTAGCGCCTCTCCTACGAATGCATAACCTAGAGAAATCTATAAAGGTTAAAACGAATGTATTAGACTACGCACTAGGAGCAATCCTCTCATAATAGTGTAATAATAGAAAATAGAGACTAGTATTCTATTATTTAAGAAAGTTCTTAAGAGCAGAACTAAATTACAACGTTTATAATAAGGAACTACTAGGGATAGTAGACGCCTGTAAATAATAAAAAGCCTAGCTTATAAGAGCGCGCTTTAAAATAGAGATATAAATAAACTAGTAAAACTTTACTAGCTTTATATTAATAAAGAAACTTAAGAGATAATAAGTATAATAAGTACAATTTCTAGCAAACTTTAACTTCGCTATATATTATGAAGTAGGAATACTTAATGGCGCTTTAAATGCCTTAAGTAGAAAATTAAATTTTATAAACGATAAACCTACTCTATATAACGCAGTACTATGCGTAGGAAATAATAAGATAATTAAATATAACTAGCTAAAATTAAGATTCGCGCGGCCAGCCTATAGTACATAGGACTAGCAGTACACGATTTTTAGGATTATAGTTAACTCACCACCAAACAATAGGAGGAATACTACCTTTTCTATAGTAGACTTAACGAAGCACGCCGAGACCACTATTATAAGATTATTATAAAACTAGGCTCTAAAAAAGCCTTAATTAAGAAACTATATAAATTATAAAAATAAAATTACTTAAATATTAAAAAAAAAATAACGCGTTAGATTGAGAACAAATATACTATCCTTAAACTTAAATAGATAGTAACTAAAACTATAAGTAACTATTTAGCATGCTATAAAAATATGCTAAAAAGATATAAGCTTTATAGACTATTATAACTACTGCAAGTAGCTAAACGGCCCTAGTAAAGTGTAATAATAGATTTTATAGTAAAGCTTTTAAAATTACTATAGCTAGGAATAAAGCAGATATGCGATACTATTATAGTAATAGTAAACTACCTAACTAAGGTAGCTAATTTTAGACCTATAAAAGGGCCTATAATAGTAAAAGAACTAGCATATAAGATAGATAACATAGGGTTTACAGAATATAGACTACGAAAGGAATTTATTATGGACAGAGACAAGCTCTTTACGTCTAAATACTAGGATACCTTTATAGTAGTTTTAGGTGTTAATAAAAAGCTCTCGACGAGTTTCTATTCTTAGACTAACGGATAAACGGAACGTACGAATTAGACTTTAAAATAGTACTTATAATTCTACGTTATAAAATAATAAAATAACTAGGTAGAGTTACTACTAATAGCCTAGCTAGCGTATAATAGCGTAAGGTTAGGAACGACACGATACTTCCTACACTAAGCTAACTATAGATATAAGCTAGTTACCTATTAAGATCTAAAAGATGTAGAAAGTATTTCTATAAAAGCCTAAAATAAGGATTAAAAAATAAAGAAATTTCACGAAGTCCTATAAGAATAAATCACTTAAAGGACTTTTATAGCATTGAAAAACGCAAATAAGTAAAGAATTAAAGGGCTAACCCTTAAAAAAACGATCAAGTTTTCCTACTATAAAAGAATTTACGGACGAAATAACCTAGCAGAAAACTAAATTACCTCTAAATAGGCCCTTTTAAAGTATAAGAAACTAAGGAACCTATTATAACTAAGTTACTTTTACTAAAGGGTACGAAGATTCACCTTACGTTTTATAAATTACTTTTAAAACTAGCTCTACTAGATGCTCTAGTTAAGATCTAGTTAAATTTAAAAGATAATAAGTACAAGGTTAAGGAAATCAAGGAACTAAAAAATAATTTAAGGTTAGCCTAAATACTTAGTTTAATAGAAAGGATGGCCAGAATAATATAATACTTAAAAGCTAAATAAAACCTCATAAACTACAAGTTATTAGTATTAAATTACTATAAATGACACCTAAAGAAGGAATAGTATCCGTAGAAAAATTAATAAGAAAGTTAAAACGATTAAAAGATAAGGAAGAATTAGTCTGTAGCTAGCCTAAGTTAGTAAAAGGTATAAATAGCAATAGTTTAAAAATAATAATAGTATCTATACTTTTTAAAGCCTTCTCTTTTAACTAATCAGGGATATTAGCATTATAAATATTATAAGTAGTAAAAGCCTACTTTTATTCTTTTATTTATATAATTTTAATTTTAAGCAAGCTGTCATTACTTTTACCTAAAATAAAACTAGGTGCTTTTTATATTTTATAGCCTAAACTCTCGCTTACTTTTTCTTAAGGACCTAAAGCTATAATCTGCATATATTACTATGCAAGTAGCATACTACCTAGTAGTAGTATTTATAAAGTACTTTAGGATATTCTCTTCCTTATAACATTTATAACGCATTATTATTTTTAAACTTTAAGTATAAATTTAGTTACCACGCTCATAACGGGACTTAGTTATTAATTACTTTATTACCTTAGGCATAGTTAGGGAGGCTAAGAAAATCTAGAGGAGAATATAACATAACTTTAGGTAAAAACGCGCTTACCTTTATATCTTAGGGACTAGTACTAGATAAGACATGCAACACGACTCTGTAATAATATATAAAAATAAGGTATTAGGATAATAATTCTAAAAGATGTAATAATATTATAATTATAAAAAATTATAGCGGCATCGCAATTATAAATTACGGAATAATAAAGGTTTATGTAAAAGGGCTAATAGGACTTAGCAGGCTAGTAGGCAAGGTAAAATTAAGTTAGTAGTTATATAATTAAAATCCTACTAAGAGGATAGAATCCTAGAAGGATAGTAGCTTAATAAAAAAAATTAAAAGATACCCTACTAAGGAGCAAGTTGCTTAAAAGACTAAAGAAATTTTAGAATATTAAAGAATAGGATAACTAGTATATAGTTTAAAATACTCTTTATACTTTTCTAACTTTTTATAGTTAACTTTTAACACTACGAGTATATCTCTTATAATAGATTAGTAAATCTCTTAGTTAGTTATTCTATAGTTCGTTATGGAATTAGATTATTTAGAAACCTAGTATTGCTACTATTACTCTCGACTACTAAATATCCGCGAGGTACTTTACCCTTGACCTATCCTCCCCTCATCCGGAACAGGCTCAGGTACGTATAGCTCCTTATAACAGTATTACTAAAGGCATCTTTAAAAATCTTTTTATTATTTTAGGCGAGCTTTAAGCGTCGGTGTAGCTTTTTAATATACTAATTTACTAAGTAGTAATTCTTATTAGTTAATACTATACTAAAAATCTAACGTTAGTACTTATAAAAAAATAACTTAATTATCTTTTTAACCTATTTTTAGTACTTTTTTTAACGCTAATAATGCCTAACGTATCTCTCCTTATTTCAGGAACTAACTACTATATGTTTTAAGCCTTATAAAATTACTGTTAAAGCACTTTTTTTATATCTCTTAGTAGGCGATGCAGGCATTACTCATTTAAAGTTTTACTTTTACTATTACTTTTAAATTATTCTTCATAACTATCTTCATTATTCTAACTATCCTAGCGTAGCCTACGCCTTTAGATTACAAGTATCTAAGTATAGGAATAGTGTTAAATAAGTTATTATCCTGCCACGACGTAGAGATAAGGCGGAAAAAGGCGTCTACTAGTAGAGTCTCTATGGAGTACGAGGATAATAAGGACAAGCTTTATAGGCATTAAAAACTTGCTGTAAAGGTTAACGTTAGCATGTTTTAGTAAATTAATAAGTTCTTTACCTTTAGTATAAAATAACTAGTTTAAGATTACTTTATTATTTAATAAGCACTAGATCTTATAGCCCTTAGGTATAAGCTTAAAGAGCTCTTAAATATAGCTAAAAGGTAAGTTAAAACTCTACTTTACCTTAGTATAGTATAATTACTAATTTAGCTACTGCTAGCGCGTCCTGCCTATGAACTTATTAACTTTGTGTGTAGGAGCACTCCGGTGGCCCTTCTGCTAGTACTCCGCTAGTGACGGCTCGTAATGGAGACCCATATATATAATAATTGCAAAGTACGTATAAAGCTCTACTGGCGACGATAATTTCCACCCGCGACAGGTAGGCTTAGAGGGTAAGGCTATTTAGAGCATCTTAGCATGCTAATTTATATAGTATACAATTTAATTTATAACGTTAGTAAAGAAGAATAAATTAAATAGAATAATAAAAGAGCTTTTATTAACACTTTTAAGTATATTAGCAACTCTAAATATATACGGATTATTAATATTAAGATGTCTTTAATTAGGTGGCGGATTTAACGATAAATTAGGTAAATTATAAGTTATTATTAAGCACTTTATATATATAATAAAATTAAGATTATTACTAAGGTAAGCTATAGCTTTTAGTATATTTGTATATGTTAGAAATTTTTAAAAAGGCCTATTTCAGCTAGAAAATAATAATTACTAACATTATAATACAGGACTTAGTGTTAAATTGACACTATGCGTTGATTGGCTAATTCTATGTGGTCCGTGTACGGGCTATTTTAACCATGCGAGGGATAGCATTAATTATATTAATTTTATTATGCTAATATTAACGCGCGTAGCGCCTACGCGTGACTAAGAACTCCAACTAGTATATACTTTGCTTATACTAAGAAGCTAAGCTTATAAAATATATAAAAAAGCTTACTAAGCGACGCCTACTACCTATAAGATCTGTAATATAAAATTTCGCATCCGAATTAGCTACTAAAGACGTTTTTAAAAGCTAGGTTACGGGCTTTATTAATAATAATAAAAATAAGTTTACATCTTAATAGGCGCTAGTTATAGGCTTTATACGCTATAACGCTAATTTAGTTACTAAATATAGCCTATATTTTAACCTTTTATAATATAAAATATCTTAATATAATATATAGCTTTTAAAAATGTATAATATAAATAAAAAGGCTCTATAATTAGAGTAATTAGCAGATTAAAAAGAATCTTTAGTAAAGATACATATAAATATAAACGCGTTAATTTAGCTCTTTAAGATAGATACCGCGACTAGGTAATAGTGCTAGCGTTAATTTACGCTAACAAAAGTATATTACTACTATTTATTATATATCTAGTAAAGAAAGGAGATATACAGGCTAGTTAGATTAAAGATATTTACCTACGAACTTATGAAGTCTATTTTATAACCTTACTTATAGGCTAGATAAATAATAATATTATCCTTACGTAACTTAAGAAAGTGTTTAATTTTATACTAAACTTAAAGTATAAAGGAGGTAGTAATTATTAATATTAAATAATTATAATAGCTATATAATAATGATAAAATAATACTATATATCTTTCCATTACGCTTTACTTATACGCTTTAGCTATTAAATGTAGTTAGCTTTAGTCTTCTAGTAATAAATTTCTTTTAAAAACTTATAAATCACCTCTATATAATACTTAGAGAGATTTGTATTTAAAAAAAAAAAAAAAAGAGCTTCTTTTTAATATTTTAGACCGTCTAGTTAAATATATTTACCTAAATGTTAGTTTCTAGCTTATTTAAAGCTACTAGTATATCGCCACTGAATTTTAAAAAAAAATACTTTAAAAATTTAAAATACTAATACTAGATAGCTCCTAGTTATCTAAGACGTTAACTTTATGTTACTCTAGGGGGTACTAGCCTAAAGTAGAAACGCTAGTACGCAAATCTATAAAGGATATAAACTCTTATAAGTTAGAAAAAGATTCTCCGCACCCTCCACCACCTAGTAGCTTAAAATAAGCTTATCTATTATAAATTAGAGGGCGTAAAGGGTGTCCTAAGGGAGAAATAGAAGCCTTTTATAAAGAGGAGAGTTCTTCCTTTGTAGCAATACGAAGAGTACTATAAAGGTGCTATTTTCTAGTTACTGCGTGCATAAAAGGAGGCAGAAGTAAGATATAAGGTATTTAAACCTTTTAAGTATTAAGAGGAGCTTGTAAAAGCTAATATAAAGTAACTTTAATATAATAATAAGCTACTTAAGGAATAGCTAAAGGATAAAAGGTATATAAAAAAAGAAGTAGCTAAGTTAGTATATAAAAAAAAGCTAGCTAAGCTAGCTACTTAAAAGGCTAAACGCGTAGCTAAAAAATAATACTAAAAAAAAGCTTGCAACGCTTAAAAAGCTTAATAAATATTTTAAAAAGGTAATAAAAACGCTTTAAAGCTAATAATTAAAAATTAGAAGTATATATAATATACTGGGGCTACTATAGCTAGCGCGTTATTTAATATTACTTTAGCTATATAAATTACTATAATTAACTCTTATAACTACCCTATTAATTAGCTAAAATAGTATATATAGGATAAAATTATCGTATAAATACAAAGAGTACTCTAACAAAAAATCTCGTAATAATATATTTTTTACGTAGCTGTAGAGCTTTATGTTTGCAATCGCTAATATACTGCCAAGTCGGGCGTTGCGCGAAGTCGGGCGTTGCGCGCACAGACACGGTACCGAAGAAGCAGTCTCCAGCTTTGTTCTTGCGACTTATGAGACAATAGTAGCGCAATGGACCCGCCTAACCCCACCATCCAGCTTCCGAAAGAAATACGCCTCCTTGTATACGACTGCATCGTGCAACCGGGCTCGCAACTATGCAATTACCAGGGCATCATACTAGCCAGCAAAGATTCGTATCGCGAAATCGAGGTCCATTACATGGAAGCTTTCATCCGCATACAACAAGAAGTCCGCGCAGCCTGGCCGCTCGACGCACCCATCACTTTTCCCACACCGAAGAATCTCCAGGATGCGCACAGCCTGCGCATCTGCGTACCCCATCTTTCCAAAGCCGATTTCAGCGACAAGCACCCTGTTTCGAAGGAAACGCGGCACTTTTTCACGGTGCTGGTGGGCTCTTCCAAAAAGTGCACACTTGTGCCCGATCCAGGGCAATGCAAGAGTCGAGATGAACAAATGGAGTGCTTGGAGAGGCTGCAGGGAGTCATTTGGAAGTGTCTGATCGTGCATAAGCATATAAGCTTGAGGGATGCGGATCAACAGGGCTGGACGCCGAGGTGTATGTGTGTCGTTTCTCCGAGAGAGATGGAAGGGTTGAGATCAAGACCTTCCACACTATTCTTGAAATTCCATGATGATATAGATGTAGCGAAGGCAACAATCTGAGAAAGAACGATTGGCTTGTTCTTCTGCAGAGATACCACGTTGTGTACGTGGACCGATCGTATTCACTATGGAAAAGTTGTCTGATCCGTTTGTCCATGAATGGTGGTACATAGACCTGCTGCCCGCAAAAATTGCAGCGAAACTTCATTATCGATCTCATGTACTACTAGAATTGTAAGTTTCCCCCTGAATGAGGCTCGAAAACAATGGATATTCCAAAGCACTGGGGTGGCACAACAGTGTGAAACTGATCGAGAAAAAAGTTCATGGGCAGTATGTAGAAGGAGGCAAGGGAATAGCCAGTACGCGGAACCGCAAGGCATAGAATGATAAAATCAATCAGTGCTAGGACGTTAGAGCTTTCTGTGACGGTTGTGTTGCGCTCATCGCGATTTGCATGCTAGCTGGATTTAATAATAGCACTCATCCATTATAACTTGGAAGCACTGCCTCTGTGTGTGCCTTTTATAGCGTTCTGTATTTTGCAAGGATGAGGGGATACTTTAGAGTTCATATTTTTAGTGTTCAGGCTGCTCATTAATACGATAGTGGGGCTTTTACTAGTGTCAGATTTGATGGGTGTTCCGTTCACGTATTGATGTTGCACACGTATGAGATGGATGATGGGTGTATTGTCTGTAGCTCTGTGTGCCGCCAACGGCTGATAGGTATTCGGCTAGGCCCCCTGTTTAGTCAGCCGTTCAGCCACCTCACCTAGCTGTCTGATAGGCATTCGGTCAACTATCTACTGTCACCTATATCGGCCTTCGATTGATCATCAGACCAGGTCCAGGAGGCCTTCCAATCTGACAACTAGGCATCGTATTCACATTGTGGCACGAGTACTATAAATAGTAACACGCGGACGATCTTCAAAACATGACGCAACTGTTCCATGAGCTAAGCGTATCTCATT
Source organism: Bimuria novae-zelandiae CBS 107.79 (assembly GCA_010015655.1). NCBI lineage: Eukaryota > Fungi > Ascomycota > Dothideomycetes > Pleosporales > Didymosphaeriaceae > Bimuria > Bimuria novae-zelandiae. The sequence continues at coordinate 176,875 of ML976696.1, read as the reverse complement.
TCAGGTCTATCTTATACACTGTACGTAAATGCTTGTGCCCTCCAGACACATTTTCTTTCGGTGTTTCTGATTATTTTGCACAGTTTTTCTACGTCTGAGACCACCATGGTTCATCTGATATTAGACCAGTTCCCAGCTGAGCTTCTTCAGAGGATTGCCGTGAAGTTGTCTTCTCGTGAAGCTCTTACATTCATTCTTACCTGTCGTTCCATTCACTCTGCTTGCGATGATTGGACTGTGTGGCGAGATTTGTTAGCTATGTCGCATATATTAGGAGGTTCTTACGACGTTATATTGCAATCTGACATGAAGCAGAATTGGAAAAAATATGTGTTGGCAGACGCCTTGGCTGGTCAGAAGACACCGCTTAAACGTGAAGACATCGAACATTGGCTGCCCCACATGATTGTCATGCTTCGTATGTAGGACCTCTGCAATAGCGGGCCTTAAAGGATTGTAATTGTCTCACTAACACCACACTTACCGTTCTAGATCCCTTGGCTTTGTCTAGCGATACTGCTGTTATTCACCAGTTATGCGACTTCATCTGCAATATCTCGATAGTTTTCGACCACGGTACAAATCCACCCAGCCAGGGCGCACGTTTGTTCATCTCCACTGCGGCACTCCCATAGGATACGTATACCTGGCAAATTGCTCAAGCAGCTAGCTTTTGTCTCACTTCACAGCTGTTGACCAATTACACTTCTTCAACCGCTAGTAAACGCCCCCGGCGTCTCCGCTTTGTACAATGGCTCCGCCTCACCTACCACAATGGTGATAGCATCAGACCTCAAGATAACCTCGTCCACCATTTGGCCATGCTTCACACTTTGGCAAATCGAGCGGTGGGATTTTTCTACGTGGAACTGATTTGGGCGCTTGAAAATAACTGCAACAACACCCGCCCCGCTGGAGTAATGTATCCGCCAACAATCTCTACCCTTCCTACGCCTAGTCACCAACCACCGGCGCCTTTTTCATCAGCAGGACTCGAGGCTTTCAGCACATGTCACCTCTCCAAGATGACCGACCCTACCTTCTTCATGGATGATGAGTGGAAAGGGTTTGATTGCGCGAATGGAGATACTTTTTGTTTCTACGGTATAGGAGCCGACAACGACGAGGTAATAGTGAACCGACTCGATGTGGGACCCAATCACAACTATCCGTTCCGCGTGGATCGATTTATACAATTTCAATTAGTGCGCGAATGGGAGAATGGTGAGCGGTATCTTCTACAATCGAACGTCTTTCAGACGCAGGCTAGCTTCCATATGCTCCAGATAGAGATAAATAGGACCAACGGGCATTTGAAGATTGAATATAGGTTTCCGCTCTTATCTTTCTACGCGGTAATGGATGCGGTTATCACGCCGTTTGTAATAGTTCTGCCCGTTGGCGCGAATGGGTTGTGGTATTGGTATTGGAAGGTCAAGTGGTCGGGTCGAAATCCTGATGTATATGGGATATAAGCACCGGATAGGTAACAGTTCTTTTGTCAAGGATGTACCTCTCCACCACCTTTCTCAAGACGACCCACCATTTGAAGCTCTACTATGTGCATCACCACAGTGAGAGCATATTTGACCAAAGCCGTTGCAAAACTATCTGTCCCAACGTCTATAGGTTCTCAATTGAAATCGGCGAGTCAACCCAAGGTAATACAAACCATGCCACCAAACCTTCAAAGCTGCTTTCGTGTGATTCCGGGTGTCAACTGTGGCTTTGTGGCTTGATTGGACGAGGTGGCGACATCCCCGCATCCTGCATGAAAGCACAGCCTTAAAGCCCCAATTTGCGGCGTAGCAAACGCTAGGCACCCACAAATGTAGCAATATATGACAGTTGTGAATACCTCTCTGCATTTGCCGCTCATTCGGAAGTTAAATTCATGTTCGTTCATAGTCAGCGAAGCTGCTGCTCGCAAGGCTGAGCATTATGGCGCATTTCACAAAATTACCTGTCGAACTGTTACTCAATCTCATGTGCAACCTCGTCAGCGTCGACCTCCTATCCGTTGCACAAACCGCGAAGAAATTCCAAGAGCCAGCTCTAGAATGTTTGTACCGTCACCCTCAACTGAACTGCCGTGGACGTGACGACCATAACAAGTCTACCCGAAGATGGGATCCCATCGTAACGCTCGCGCTCAGACTGCTCCAGGAACCCCACCTTGCGAAGCGAGTCCGCTCTCTGGATATGAACCTGACGCCTCATGATTACATGAGTCCCTTGGAAACCTTTTTCCCAGGCCAGGGATGTGTCCGCTCTGCGGCGGATAAGACTACCAGTCACCTTCTCCGCAAACTCCTGGACCGGTACACGAATTTCGCGAACAATGGCTTTTGGGAAGAGGAGTGCAAAGATTGCGTGAGAAGAGGAGAGGGGTTTTTCTGGACATATATCTTACTCATGCTGACGTCAAATTTGGAAAATCTTTGGTTGGGACCGCATTATTATCAACGTCGATTTTTCGACCTAGCTAAGAGTTGGGTGAGACTGGGAGAGTTGCCTGGACTCCGTGCTGTGAAGAATTTGCGCATAGATCGTTCTTCGGTGCTATATCGTTTGAATTGGGAATGGATGACACTGCCATCTTTGCGCAGCTTCTCTCATCCGGAGATCTTGGATGATTTGGAGTATTGGCCGCGTGAGCTCATCGCCGGGATGGAGAGTCTTCATACGATTATATCAACGACTTCAAGAGAATATTTGGCAAACCCAGCAACGTGCTTTCCACCTGCTGCAAACTTCCGGAACCTCAAGGCTCTGCATATTGGCTTGACGACTTCGAAACTGAAAGCGCAATGGGGCCTAGACGAAACTCCAGATAATAAGACGACTTGCGAAACTCTTGGTAATTTCTTCAAAAGAATATTACCACTGGCTGATATGCTCGAGACACTCGAAATTCGTTCCCTAGAAATCGTAAAAATTGTCGAAACGGACCAGCGGCAGAATGCCATCACCCAGCTCCAAAACTTCACGCGGCTGAAACAACTTGGCCTACCGACATACTTTCTCGCGCCTCAAGACCGAATCGAATTCGTTTGGGATCAAAATCATGCGACTGCACTGCCACTTGCAAGTGAAGATCACATACTAGATATCGAATCGCTGCCTTCGACACTGGAAACGCTCTCGATCTTTCCAGATGGAGGTGCCGCACCGTTACTTTACAGCGAAGGACTTTCGAGGATCTTGCCAAGCGTGCTATGGTGGAGAGCCCGTGTGCCAAATTTGAGAAGCATTCGCATCGACTACCGACGATGGAAGGCGGGCATTATTCACGAGCTACCGGAAACGGCCTTGATAAGAGCTGGTATATGGTTAGAGGACCTCACGACTCCATACATCATGTGAGTCATCTGATAGGCCGCGCCTGCAGGCGTGCAGCATTACAGCGTGTTATGTTAAAAGTCTGAGCACACTCGGCCAGTATGTCGCCTTGCCTGGGGAAAACCATCCTCTTAAAGCCTTTGGGCCAGCACTCTTTCTACCACTTTTCATTTCAGGTGAATGGGTTCATTTCTCTCGCGGGACATACCGGCGTTTCGCTCATCGTACGCGCACTCGTGAATATAGTAATGGTGCTTGGAAGCGCGATGTCCATTGCCCGACAGCTCCGCGTGCGGAACGTCGCGCGAAGAATTTGAGCTGGACGTTGACAATACCGGTCGGTTGGTCAGTGGAGTTTACAAGCGGAGTCACAGCCAAGGAAGACCCAGCAACGTGTAGGTGAAGCGGCAGCGGCAGCGGAGCAGGTTCCCAATCCCTTCCACACACGAAATTATGAATGGAAATATGGACGATCGACGCTGCCCTGGCACCGGTCATGATGCTTTTTGGATTTGATGGAGGCTTCTAGGCGAAGGCTTTCGGTGCCGACGAAGCGAAGTGCGGCGCTACGCGGGAAGACCAGACTTCAGTGCCTTCGTATGCCCGCACGAGAGCACCTAGTGAAGCAACAGAAGTGCGACCATTTTCTAGGCGCGTGAGTCGATGGTATTGGCAAATGTTAATCTGCTGGAATAGTGGACTCACTATTCGCGTGGTGCGAGAGGGCGAAGTGTCGCATCAATGCACCATAGGAACGAAATCTTAATATATAGTAACAAATCAGTTCCCCACACGTCCAGCTTGACAGTGGCAGCCGTTCCTATCGATATCGACGGTGTGTGTGCGGAGACTGGCCATCACAGCGGGTAGTGACATCGAGAATTGTACGGGAGGTGACATTGCGAGGTACGCGTAACAACCCGACAGCTCGTGCATATCTGTTTAGGGTAGCTCTTTTGCTGTGAAACGACAAAAGCAAAGAACGAAAGGAAGTTGCCTGTTTGATTAATTTCTCTCCGCGTTTTGTTTCTTCGAGTATCTGCGTGTGCGGGAAGAATTCGAGCAACAAGCACGTACGTCTTTGCCCCCAACGCAGTACGTAAAACCCGTGTTGTCCTGCACCAGGAGATGACTGTAATTTGCCCTACTATTGGAAGACGTAGTATGCGCTTGGAAGTACGGAAGGCGCCTCGCTGGGGGCTGGTACCGCTCACCACTCACACTTCGCTCCCCTGCAGCGGCTCCCAACATTTCGAATATCGTGAACTGAAGCAAGTGCCGCTTCTCTACATCCGTCCCCGCACAGAAGTCTAGAGGGATCCAACTCTTATCGATAGGAGGCTTCGCTAAAGACGACCGGGGAATGTGAAACGCACGACTTCGCCTGGTGGAACCCTGCGGACCACGCCGTTGACGCCTTGCGCAAATCCGATCCTCCCGGCCCCTGTACGAGCGCGCCAAGGCAAATCTTACACCTCAGTGTGACAGTTGGATTCGCTGGTACCTGAATGAGAGTGCTGCGGAGAAGGTGGAGAGAACGGGCAGTGTTTTCAGCGGCAACGTGGCGGCAATGCAAGTTCCGCGTGACGTTACGACATCGCATATTCACCACCCAGTAGAGTATCGTACGAGACGGAGATGTAAAAGAAGGCAGGGCAATCGCAAACAATGGCCTGGGTGTCGCCTTCGGACTCCAGAGGTGTATACAGCCACTCGCACGATTTGGTAGAGCTACGGGATTCCGTATCCTCGACCGCCAAGCAATGATGCACCGACCCCACCACTACCACGCCTAACACCCCTGCACGAGTATTTTGTTCTACAGTAGTCCTGCCAATCAGAAGCCGCTTCACTATGCGCCGGAGATGACCGGCTTGAGCCAGATGCTCCTACAAGGCTCAACGCCACCTCAGCGAGGCACCCCATTATGCAAGACAGTTGCAGGTACATAAGCCATGGGCGTTCACTCCCTTTGTCAGAATCAATCGGCATCTTCCTGCATTGTTCCTTAGTTCAGTCTTTCCTCACACTCTTTGGTCCACGAGACAGTCGTTTCTTCCAAAGCTGTAGTCAACCTTTTACACAGTCCCTCTTTACCACGTTCTTTTGAGAAGAATACAGCATTACCTTCAAGATGCCTGTTATGTCGAAGTTCGTAAACACTGCTGCCGTGCTCGCGGCTGCTTTCGCTACGCAGGCCGCTGCCCATACCTACGTCAAGGAGTTCGAAGCAGGAGGCAAGACGTACAAGGGTTTCTATGCCGCGAACAAGAGCGGTGGCGATGACTCTTCACCCGCATGGAGGACCAACCAGGGCTGGGGATTCCAGCCTGTTTTCGGCGACAAGATCAACAGCCCGGATATCATTGCTCACATGGATGCCGAGCCCTCGCCATTCACTGCTCCGGTCGATGCCGGCAGCGACGTCAAGTTCACATGGCAACACGATGGTGAATGTGGTGGCGAGGAAGTCGGTTGGGACTGTTCGCACCATGGCTGGACTGCCACCTGGCTCGCACCTTGCGGCGGTGACTGCGCCAATGTCAACAAGGAGGACCTTTCTTTCTTCAAAATCCACCAAGCCGGTTTGCTCGACTACCCCGCCGGTACGCGCTACGCTGAGGGTGGCGACCAGGCGAACACGGGGTACTGGGGTACTGACGAAATTTTCTACAAAAACAGCAACACGCAGACTGTGACTATTCCCAAGGACCTGCCTAGCGGCAACTATGTTCTTCGCACAGAAGTCGCGTCAATCCACAACAACGGCGCGGTGTCCGAGAGGCAGTTCTGGCCGCAGGCGCTCAACATTGCCATCCAAAATGGCAATGACAACGCGGCGATTCCGGCGGGTATCAAGGCGACGGAGATCTACTCTTCCTCTGACCCGCAGCTTACCTTCGACCTCTACCAGCACGAGGCGGGCGTGACCTTCGATGCTCCGGGCCCGGCTGTCGCTACTTTCGGCGGCTCAGCGTCTGGCTCTGGAAGCGCACCTGTTTCCGCCGAACAGCCTTCGTCCGTTGCGCCGGCGGTGCCGGTTGAGTCTTCGTACGCCGCTCAGCCTACGCCCGCGGTTGTGGAGAGCAAGCCCACCCCTGCTGAGGGCGCATATATCACTGCCACATCTACCCTGGTGGCATATGTCACTGCCACTGCTACCGCTCCCGCGTTCAATGCGACTACCGCCCCTACGTATAACACTGCAACTGCACCCGGGGCTACCCCTGCCCCTGAGGCTGGTGAGGGATACGAAGAGGATGAAGACGAGGATGAGGATGACTACACCGAGAAAGACGAGGAGGATGACGAAGAGGAAGATGACGAAGAGCCGAGCTACGGCGAGCCCGAAGCCTGGGGTGGCGAGTGGCCGAAGCACTGGCGCGACCACGCCCGTGACTTCAACGCCTAAGCTCGAAGCTCAATAAAACACAGCGTAATTTCTTGAAGGGGACGTAAGGGTCAAGGTCACGGCCATTACGGGCTCTCTTTGTAAATGTTATAGATACCGTTTCAGCATCCGCATAAAAATCGCATTGAATACTGTAATACCTTCATAAAATTCACAGACTGCGCGTTATCTTTGCTTAACATGGCTGGCAACGACCTAAATCGTCCTGGCTCCGCGTCCCGAGTATTTCCTAAAATACTCCTTGTTCGTGTATGCGCAGCTTCTCCCGACCATCCAACGCCAAGGATTAATGTATCCTCCCCAACGCACGCCGATTCCGCACCATTCCATCCTCCACGCCCTCCACCCTCCCCCTCACCCCATCCAACCTCTCATTCCCCTGCGTAATCGTCTCCCCCATCCTCACCGCCAACACCTTCAACTCCGGCACCACCCTCACCAGCTCCTCAAGATTCCTCTCAATCTCATCTTCAAACTCGTCGTCCTCGCTATCCGGCTCGAATTGGTACTTCGCCCTCTCCACCAGATCCCGCCCACCGCCTTCCCTCTCAACCTCCACTTGCACGGTAATCCTTCTGCGCAACGCGGCTTCCCACGCCCGCCGTCGCACTGCGGCGCGCTCGGCGCGCTCCCTCTGGTGCGCGCGGACGAGCGCGTCGTCGATGTCGCGCTCGCGCGTGGAGGCGAAGAAGGGGTTGGAGAAGTGCATCAAATTATTTGAGGATTTTAGCGCGCGGAGGCGCTCGCCAGCGATGCGGTTTTGGACGCGGGCGGAGTGCAAATTCAATTCTGCGCGTGCGATGCGCTCGTCCTGTTCGTTTCGACGGCTTAACGTCACGGCGCCTGTATCGCGGGCTTCGTAGGAGAAGCGGAGCGCGTTTTGGGTGGAGGAGATGTCAGCGAGTTTGAAGGCGCGGATGTGTTGCTTGGTGGCGGTGATGTCGTCTTCTTCGACGTCCGCGCGGAGTGAAAAGGTGCTTGCGGTGTCAGTGACGGGCGTGGAGGTGGCACCGGAGGATTCATTGCTGGAGGAGCATGTAGCTATGGAGGCGAAAGTCACTGCACGCGAGGAGCAAGAACTCGCTGTGCTGGGTGGAGAAGCGTGTATATTGTCGATCTCTTCTCTAAGGCGGAGTGCGGTGGGAGGGTCGAAGCATGGGGATACAGGCTCAGTCTTGGATTTCTTGGAAGAGAAAATAAAAGAATTCTTCTTTTTTATGCCTTTTGGTTTGAGAGGAGGCCATTTCAGCATCGGACTGGTGTAGAGTGGTGAGATGCAGTCCTCGGCGCCTTGCCCAGACGACATCGCGGTGGTGGAGGTGCCGGTGTTGGCGGGCTTGGAATGGAGTTCGTACGGGTTGACTAGACCAGCAGTCTTGCACTCATAGGGGAGTGATCGCAGTCCAGGCCTCTGGTCTTGTTCTTCTGTTGTCTTGGTCCGCGACGGAGACCATGTTTTAGAAGCCCCTTTCTTCTTCAAAAACCTCCAGTTCTTAATCGAAGACATCTTCTTCAGGCCGGTCTTTCTATCCCGGACCAACTGGTTCCACCGATCCTTCTCGAAGAAAAACGAGCCTGCCCGCGATGCGTGAGGCTGCCAGTCGGGTTGATTATATGTGCAGGCTGTGAGTGTTCGCTGCTGTTAATATTCTTTATCGGTGGCGTTTATTAAAGGGCTATCTGAAGGTGCATACTCGCAGGGCCTGTGCACGTAAAGCGCAGCAGCTGGGTTGGGTTGGGTTGAATGCAAGGCGGACGTGAGCGTGTTCGATGGAGCGTGCGAAGCATGCGCTCGGCGCGCAGGAGCTTTATATTGCGGATCGAAAAATGCCATTTCTTGAGGCCAGTGAATGGGTGAGCCGCCGTCGTGTTCGGATCCACTCGGTTCCATGTTGGGCGGGTCCGGGTACGTGAACCCAAGGTTAACAGTTGACTTGGAACGGTTGAACTAGCAGCGACGTAAAACGGCGGAGCATCCTTACGTGTTCTTTTCGCTATACAACCCGAAATAAAGGATAGATGCTGTATTGGGGGTGGTGTTACCGCAAGATGTGCGATATGCCGGCGACGCCCGCCTACGCGTGACACGTGGTGAAAATCTAACCTCGGAACCATGGATACGGAAGGAGAAGTCTTCCCATGTTAGCGCAGTTTACGATGCGAGACACACGTATAAATAATGACAGCGATACTGTGACGGGTAGTACAGCGGTATAGGTACGTAAGAATAAGCGAAATATTTACAGGAATAAGTTCAGCGAGGGTGTCAAAGGGACAGCACAAACCCATCCCAACACTCTACAACCGTGGTATCAAAGACTCTATACGCCATTCCCAAACTGTAAATCCGTATCCCGGGGCCCACAAATCGACAAAATTCTGGAGATACCCGATGGCCTTGGCTCTTGATTCTCGAGCCTTGAGCTGACCTTCGCCCTTGAGACCGCTCCACCAGCTCCCGTTGCGTTTGTATGACCGTAAAAACAGCCCGGCTCCCCACGAAATCGTTGCCATTCCGGCTCGTTGCGAAATGGGCAAGGAGGCGGACACTAACTGCCTCCGATAGCAATGGTCCAGTTGCTCGGGCTGGCATCGAAGGCGGTACCCGCAACGTCAGCACCGCCGTCGGGAACGACATCGTCGTAGGGAAATGCGTATCCACGACCGTCCTTCATAGTTTGGTGCACGATGCGCGAGAAATGGTTGGTTGTAGCGTTCTGGTAGTAGTCCGATGGGGTACTACCGTTCGGAAAGTGCGTAGTGTTCAGGAGCAGAGTGCTTCGATTGAACGCGGCAGCTAGTCTCGGAATAACAGCATTGCGCGCGGCGTTGCTGCCCGTTGCAAAAGGCCCTTCGGAGCACGTCCATATATCTCTCGCGTTGGGTTTATTGAACGTTCCGGCTGGGCCCAGGTTGAGTTGGCCATTCGCCACGCGGCCCGTAACGTTACCTGCAGCAGCTTGCGTATTGATGGTCATGTCAACGGAAGAGAAGCGGTTCCAGACTTGGTTCACGTAGTTGTCCCAGTACCCGTCCCATGCGTTGGATCTACTGTCCAGAAGCTTGAGGGGTGAGAGCACACGGAGGGGAGTGCCGCTGGCCGGGTAGATCAGCTTATCCCATGGGCGGCCGTCAGCGGCTGCTTGTTGTCTTAGGGCGTTAATAATGGTAGCGAGTCCGTTTGCGGGTAATCCTGGCACAGACTGTACCCCACCCGAAGTGTTGGTAATGGTGAGTGCAACGGGGATGCTAATGAAGTCGACACAGGAGATGTTGACGAAAAGCTGGTCTGAATTGTAGGTGAACTCGCAGAATCTATGATACCGAGTCAATTGTGAGTGCTTCTGGATTTGAAAGGTACATACCCCCAGCTGATGTTGATGTTCGGGTCGCTTGGGTTCGAGACGGAAGGCTGTTCTCCGCATTAGTGGCTTTGACCTTTATAATGGTAGTCAATGCATGTACCTCGACGACGCCAGGTCCAGGGTTGAGCGCAAATGTGAGCTTTGCCCCGATGGAGAACCACACTCTTCCACCTGCTATCCGTGGAATGGTGATGTCCCTTGCGGAGCCAGGAGCACCCAGCGCGATGCTCACATCAGCAGAGAGAGGCGTTCCAACACCGGCAGGAGAAGCTGGGTAATAGATGGTCCTGCCATCGGACTGAAGGAACATGGGACGAGTGTCATTGTCTAACGCTAGCCCTGTAACATAGACGTACACTTGGCTGCTGTTAGAAGCGTTTCTGAGGGTGATGGTGAGCGTGGGAGCTGTCCCAGATGCCATGACTAGTTGCTTCGCCCCGAAGTTGGTTCCGGACTGGGGCGGTGCGCTTTTGTAGGCGTTGTCATCGGCATTGGCAGTAGTGGAGCCCCGGTTATCGTCGCCGAGAGCGTATCGGCCGCGCAACTTTGCGATTAGCTTGCTGAAGCCTGACATGACTTGCAATGCTATGCGGTGTTGAGGCAGATGTACAAACAAGTATCGATAACAGAGAAATATAGGCAAGGTAGGCGCAAAGAGGTGGTGTAAGGAAGTTCAGTAGTCGGTGCAGGAAAAACGCTATTACGGTTAAATATGTAGGAAACAATGGTAGAGTGAATGCAGGGCTCCTTCGGATCCAGATCCAGATGGACTGATGTCACAGGGAAAGCTGGAACGGGGACGACCAAAACAGCGCTAGGGATCAATGCATGGCTTGAGGTCATCCAAAACACAGCCAATCAGGAGTCGGCATTTCGCCCACCAGGAAACCAGGGTATCTGATCTTAAGCCACGCGGCTCAGGCTCGTGGCACCATGGCAGGCCTGCGAACTTGGCATTAGTGTGTCGCAAAATCAGGTACCGGGCGGATATGTAAATATACATGCCAGCTCCCTGTGTGCGGTGCGTTACGAAGGTCAACGGGGATAACAGTGACGACATGCCAACTGGCATCGCAAAAAGGAGGATCGCAACAAGAGAACAGAGACGCCGCAATCCCAGGAGGCGCGGGCTGTCGCTGGATCATCTTGCTGCATGTAGAGAAGATGGAAATGACCACAGAGGTACATGTTCGGGCGATGGGAAGGCGGGGAAGAGCAAAGGTTAGGAAGGTACCTGAAGGCTCTAACGCGCACGCGGCATACACCAACTCCAATCTTTCTATCCGTGTGACGGTCACAGGCTCCTATCGCGATGACAATGCCAGCTCACTGCGACCTTCTATTGCTGCTTCCGGCCGGCGCAGTCCCACCTGGACTTGCTGGCTGAGTCGTGAAGGAAGCAATGTGTCTTATGACTTGGTGAAACTATTATCGTATACCAATTCCATCACGGAGACACCGGTTTTACTCGAGAGGGCCGGCAGGCGACGTTGAGCGGACGATGCGACACCGAAGCCATCGCCCATGCCCAGCGACAGACATGTGCTGTGCGCCTAGAAAACCGCGCACGTGCGGGTGTAGAGTGACATGTAGAAAGAGAAGCGAGCGTACCGCGGCTGCAATATGGCGGTCGATGGTAACAACTGGGGTTTCAACGTCAATCAAGCTCCTGCCTGTGCAGTTGGTTGAGAAGCAGCTGCCGAGCCCGCTAATCCCAACGAAGCTAGTCCTCGCTCTGATGTCGCTCTAGCACAATTCAGTGTCTGTGTACATTCACCATCTAACTTTTCCCCGACCACACTTTATCGTTAATCGGTTCTCGCTATCGCTATGCAGCCCAATAAACGGAACGAAATAGCGGCACACCAACTGCCGCTGCCGCAAACCTGAGTTGATAAACCCACATTCAATCAACAGCGCCCCGTTTAGTGGACGGAAGCCGAGGCTGCCCTGGACTATTACGAGCGCGAATCGCTCGCTTTTGAGGACTGTGAGTCACGTGTTCCCACCATTGCAGGTTTTCTAGTGATGGTATATCACCCATATGGTCTTCAACACCATCGCAACCGCAAGTGCTGACCACCCGCCAGTTTACTGCCTCCTCGGTGGCCGCTACTATGGCACCGCTTAGTGAGTCGCCCCAGAGTATGCTACGACGGATTCGGAGTACTGATGTATGGGATGCTCAAGGTATGCTCGGGCAGGTGTACCAGACACTGGGTCGTGGGAATCCTACGTCGTAGCCGACGCATTCCACGGCGACATGCCTATATCAGAGCGCGACGTCATGGTGCAATGCAATCTCCTACGCAATTCAAAATCATTGATAGCTTACTGGAGGGCACAGAGGACAAGATTATGCAACCCGGAGAAGCTCTAATTACATATCGTTCAGAATGGTATTAGATTGGATAGCTAATTCTTATCTGTTGGACTACTTAGCATCCAATGTGCGTTACACTGCCCAAATTCGCTCTTCAGATGGCCACTAAATTCCGTCTTGACTTCCATATCCCTCATTTTTACTAGTATATGTCTCCTGTTCCCAACAAATCCTAAGCCAGATGTCCCCAGAAATCGGCTTAGTCATGTCCAGTCGACCCGGGTGCAAACAGTCGTGCGTCACCCCAGGATCCTTTTTCACACCAGCTGTCCAGCGTTTAAGTGCTTCATCTCGCCTCGTTGCTGCTCTTTACGAGACCTTGGTCAAAATGTAGACCATGGGCTCAGGGTTCTGGGGGCTGCATACAGTCAACCAGGCATGATATAAGATAAACACTTCTCTTCGGTGCACAACGAGAAGAGACGCTCAAAAATAGTTCACTTCACCTCGATTCGGCGCGCTGGGCCGGCAACGGCTGCCTGAGATAATCAACCCAAATTCGTCTCTCTCACTCCCTCCACCCTTCTCTTCTCCGTCGCACGCACTCTACCGCCTTCGCCCGCGCGTCTCCTTGAGCTGCACTAACTGCTGACAGATAACCCGTAGCAATGTCTCTGCTTGATAGCGACCCCGCCGACGACTCGGAGCATCTCAAAATCAACCAGGCTCTCATGGCGGAGATCTGCTTGCACGTGGGCGACCTAGAAACTAATCCAACTATTAACCGCAATTCCGCCAAAGCCTTCACGATTTTCATTTGGATGCTCAAGTTTCCCTCCGATCCGACAGACTTCCTGGACGCAGAGACCCCCGGGGTCGAGACGCCCGAGGTGAATCAGGATTTTCTTGACGAACATGAGGCTTTTGCCAGGAAGCTCGAGCAAGCGCTGGACGGTCTCGAGCAAGAGTACCGTGACATGGGAGTTCTTTAGTACCAACCTCCTCGCCACTGTCCACTCTTCGACTACTAACGCAGCATAGCCACCAGATTCCACTCGCCATCCGTGCCGACACGCCTGCTGTCCTCGCCCTCCCAAAGATCGACCCATACGGCCTGCGAGTCCTCAAAGGAGTCTTCGAGCCGCACAACCCTCGCACAGGCAGCGCGTTCTTCAAAGACTGGCTCCGCGTCGAAACCGCGCTGCGCAATGCCCGCGACGTAATCGCTTCCGTCGACCCCGCCAAGATTTCTATCACCATGTCAGGTCTGTGTCTCCTCCTCGACAGCGTCTTGTACTACCTCAAGCTCGCGGCCAAGCATCTTGCTCCCGTTAGAAACAACATGATAAAGCTGAAAGGTTTCCTCGAAGAAGCGCGCCGCCTCGGCCTGCTGCACATGCGCGCATCGGGATTGGTGGCCGCGGACCTAGGCGAGAAATCCAGCAAAGAAGGACTCGCGTATAGGGAGTGGGTGCTCACGTTTCCGGAGGTCGCGAAGGGCGAGGTGGGATGGATGGAAGCGGAGAAGGTGCTCAGGGAGCGTGGCGCGGCGGCGAGCATGAATTGGAGGAATGAGTACAAGGGACTGGGTGAGGCGTGGGAGGCGGAGAGGGAGAAGGATGGCGACAAGGTCTGAGAGGTGCGAGGAGGAGGTTTGGATGATGAGAATGCGGAGGTATTGGGTACTGTGTTACCCCACGCGGACCTTTACGGCGTTCTGCTGCCGTAATAATTCCGTAATTTTTCCGTTTCTCGGGCATTCGAAGCTGGCGTTGTGAGTGGAAGATACCCTGGATATGTGGTTACAGGCCTCTAGTACAAGATTGAGTTCTAGGATAAAGAAGCATTGCGTGTTACCCCAGGACTCCTCTTTCTTTTAGGCCTATTCCATTGACCTAGATTACATGCAAAGGAATCGTGTAATTCTAAAGGGCTTCATGGGTGGAAGATACCCTGGGTATGAGTCTCCAGGCCTCCAGTACAAGATTAAGATCTAGCAAAACGAAGCACTGCGTGTTACCCCAGGAGTCCCTTCCATTCCAAGCTATGTCCTTGAACCATTATATGCGATGAAATCATGTGATGGTAAAGAATGCCTCCTTCTGCTCATACCTAAATTTCAAGCCAGTGGATTTTTCACTTATCACCGCGCCACGATCGAGCAATTCTTTCGTTGGCTCCCGCTCGCCTCCATCGTGCACTCTTCGATTGTAATCGTTCTTCCTCCACTCCAAGAGCAGCTTGTCTTTGAGATTGCCATCGTCGCGGACATCTCCCTAGGCCCACTAATCCCAGCCGGGCATCATGGCTCGGTCGGTGATGCTCACCCTCCACTTCTCGTCCGCTGCTACTACACTCTCGTCTAACTTGGTGTTGTTGATTATACGCTCCCGGCTCAGTGTGTGTCGCGCCTCAAAGACTTCTCCAGAATCTAGAGATGGGATGGTAACGAGCTTGAACTGGATGCGCCTGTGGACATCTGCATAAGCAGGGAGATCATCAGTAGCCCAGTGTGCCCAGAAGCCACCTAGGCCGACCGACTTGTAAAGCGGCCTCTGGCGGTACAGCTCAAGGTAACTAAGCTTGAAGGCGTCCAGTCCTCCGGGTCCCAAGTCTGGCTGCATGACGGTGGAGAAGGCATTGATGGTGTAGCCACGTGACAACGTCAGAGGTTGTAGAAGGTTCCATGTAGGAGCACGGACCACTGACTTCAAGATAAAGGTCTTGACTACTACTTTCTTTCTCGACAGACTCCTTATTTTACACACTTATTTCTGCAAATAGCAATATAGCTTATTGATTAATTATCTACCAGACTGCTAGGCTACAGTTATAAGCCTAGCTATTAACTTTTACGATTACAGTAGCTAAGTAATACTTAGCTAATAATTTTAAATGCTATTACTATTATATATATATTAATAAGCTACTAAGGAGCTATTAGCGCGCTACTAATAAAGCTATATTATTAATTAAGTTCTAAGCACGCGTTTATTATAAAAAAAGTTTTTTAAGAGCTAATAAAGCAAGATACCTATAACTAAGCTAAATAAACTGGTAATAAGGATAATAGTTATACTGAAAAAGCTAGTAAATTAAGAAGAATAGATTTTCTTATAAGAGGATAGCGTAAACTAATATAAGATTTAGCCTATAGTTAATCTAGATCTTAACGAGACGGCACTAGCACACCTTCAGGCGCTAAAGCCTATAATACTAAAGCACTACTATAAGGAGAAAGAGAATAATACTAGTATTATACTAAGAAATATACTAACTAAGAAGTTTCAGTAATGCTAGCAGGCGGAGAAGGCCTATAATAAAGCCTTAGCTAGCTATAAGATAAAAAAGAAAGTGTTAAATAACTTTTTTTTAAGAAATTAGCTAAATAATTAGTTGCTACTATGTATATTTAATTTAAAGTAATAAAATAGCTTACGCTTAATTAAAGAAGGTTAACAAGCACCTTTACTTATTAATAGCTAAGAGGAAACTATAGCTTCTAGTAAAATATTAATAATTATAAAGCTAACCCTAAAACAATATTAATATATAGCTAGAAGACTAGCTATATGTTATATATTTAGGTAAGACTATAAACTTACTTAATATTATATTGCCGCGAGCACAGTGCGATTTTCTATTTACTATAAAAAAAACTTAATAAAATATAGGTAACTACTTAGTAAGCTACTATATTCTAAGGATAGATTAATAGATAGCTTATATAGAGTTTAAATAATTTTATTACTAAATTTACTATATACTAGCGCTTAACAAGACTAGTAGCGTCATTGCTTAGTACCTTTACTATACTAGGCATTAGCTAGAGCCCTAATAAGCTATAAGTAATAGATAAGAAGGATTAAAATTAAAAGCGTAAATTTATATATAGTTTAAGTTATTAATTTAAGAACTATTAGTATCTTAAAGGGAAGGGTAAGCCTTAAGAATAAATACTTAAGCTTAATATATAGAAGTAATTTAATAAAGCTATAGTAAGCTAGTTGCTAATTACAAAAGCTATAAAGACAGCACTTAAGGAAAATATAAATGTAATAAAAATAAAACTAGTAGTATCTATAGCCTTAATAGCACCTTGATAGTTTAATAATTATATACCTACGCTTAATATACTTAATAGTTATATATTATAGCTTATAATAAGCTTAGAATACGCGAGAAAGTAGATAGTAAGCTAAGTCTAATTAATTAATAAATTTTAGACTTAGAATTAAATATACATATCACGAATAATAAAGCCTATAGTTAGAATAAGCAAGCTAATAGGATAACTAAAATTATTAAAGCTAAAAACTAAGAGCTATTAATATATAAGTAGGGAGATATTATCTTACTTATTAACATACCTAAAAGTATAAAGTAGATAGAGCTTACTTATATTATATATATTTTAAGATTCCTTACTAACGTCGTTAGCCTATTACGCTGTTAATTAATTAGTATTTATTTTAACTTAGATTAAGACTACTTATATTAAAAGAGCTAGAAGAACATTATTTATACGCTTAACTATATAAGTAAATACTAGTTAATAGATACTAAAGGCATAAAAAGACTAAACACTAGTTTTTTTACTTATAGCCTTAGTACATGCGCGTAAGAAGCCTTTATATAAGTTAAAGAAGCCACTACTGCTTACTACAGAGGAAGCACATGTCATGTGGGGCCATGCTGGCAAAGAGACGATCGAGCGCCTGTCTGAGAACGTTAAAGGCCTACACATCTCAGACGGCCAAGCACCAAAGTGGAAAGACTGTAAGACGTGTATATAGTTAAAGTTAACAAAAATTGTTATTTTAAAGTAACCTTAAGAACTAGTAATTTAACTATTTAAGCGCATTAGTATAGATCTTATATATCTTTTAAAGTAAGAAAAACGTTACTATAATAGTAATTATTATTTATTCTACGCGTTTAATTAGCACAAGAATAGCTGTCGGTTCACAGGTAGCAAGGAATGAACAAGTAACTCTCTGTCTTTGGTATCTAGTGTCTGTATTTTCTGTGTGTTCTGTAATAGTTCTATATACCTTCCTTCCAGTTCTCGTGGATGTGAGCGAGTACCAGGTGGTGTGGAGGCGAAGGGGTTTCGGTACAGTATCAGGTTAACTGGAAGTGAGGGGGTACAAGGGTATGATTGGGTTACACAGTTCCCTTAGCGCGGAAGGCGAGGCAGTGCAGACAATAGCGTAAAGAATACTATATATTAAATAAAGTAAAAGCTACTCTAATTAAGGTCTTTAAGTAATTACTAGCTAAGATTAAGCGATAGTTCTAAAGCTAAGTTATTATTATAAGACTAAATATAAAGATAGAATACGTTAAGTTACTAGAACTCTATAAAGACCTATAAAAGCGTAAAGTAGAGCTATTAAACGCGTAGGTAAATCTATTATAATTTAAGGTAGAGCTATACGTCTACACGCAGGTCTACTAAAGGTATATACTAATAAGTATATTATATTAGCTATCTATATACTTAATTATACACCTACTAAGATAATATAATTAGAATGTCTATACGCTAAAGTTAAAGAAGTAAAGGTATTAATTACTTACTTTAAAGTAATTAGAGCAAAAGTCTATAGGCTTAATAAAAAGCTACTTAGAAGAAATAAGCTTAAATTTTAAGCCTTAATTAGCTACTTAGTAAGCTTTAACTTAACTAACATATACTAAGTATACTTACTAATAATTAAATAAATTATATAAACTTAAGACGTCCTCTTCTTCAGAGGTAAGCTCTATAATAAGTACGTAGAGAAAAGCTACATTTATAAAGTAATAAAGGTACTTAATATTAAGGAGACCCCTAATCGCCGTAATATATTAATTAATTAACTATCTATACTAGTAGACTATTCCTATAGGCCTAAGCCTAAGCCTGAGCCTAAGCTAGACCTTAAGTCTGAATCTAAACACGAGGCTGAGATTAAAGATACTTAACTAGCTCTTATTACTCTAAAGAAGACGCTAAAGGAGGACAAAATGCGCTAATTTATATATTAGCTAGATAATATAGGCTAGGGAAAAGGGTACGCCCTAGCTCTAAAAGGAGAAGAACTAGATTAAATATTAAATAATATAAATTAATAAAAGAAGATTAGTAGTTACTATTATACGAGAACGTAATAGAGGGCAAGTAAAGTAAGAAGCTAAAAAGCTTTAGTACGTATTTAGTAATATTTATAGCTTATATTAATCTTATAGCGCTAGCAAAAATACATAGCAAGATACTAAATACTTAGCTATACTATAATTAGCTACTGCTAGAGCTAAAGAGGTAAAAGAAATCTAGATTGTTATTTATTTAGTGCTAAGTTTAAAACAGCAAGCTAATAAGAGACTAACTATATTATTAGCTATAAATATTTTAGAAAAGCTACAGCTAAGCTAGCTAAGCAAGCAACGGCTAAGGTGCTACTACTAATATAGGTATTTACGTACAAGTTTAACAAAGATAGATACTTCTATAAGTTTAAAGCATGACTAGTTGTCTAAGGAGATCTATAGTAAGACTAGGATAATATATATATAGCTACGCTGGCTGCAAAGATCTTTTAATATCTTATCGCCCTAGCAGTAGCCTTCGACCTAGATCTATACTAGTATAATATACTTAATGCCTTTCTTAACGCGGAGCTTAATTAAACTACCTACGTACTCTGTTCAGAAAAATATAAGAAATAATTTATAAAACTGCTAGAGCTTAAATAAGCTCTATACGGACTCTGTAACGCGCTGCGACTATAGTATAAGCATTTTACTATAACGTTTAAAAAGATAGGATTAAGACAATTGCCTAAATTACTTTATTTATATAATAATAACTAGCTTATTATCTTCTTTTTAATTAATCATATAGTAGTAATTATATCTCGCAGGAATTAGGAAGCATACTATTAATTTAATAAATATTTAAAAGCCATCTATAATATATAATACCTAAGAGAGCTAAAGTAGTTCCTAAGCATATAGGTTATTTAAAACTATAAGTAAAAGTAGATCTAGCTACTTTAAGATAGCTTTATTAATAAGGTAATAAAGAAGTATAATATTATAAGCACGAAGTATCTAGTAGTACTACTAGTAAAAGGATATCTTAGCCTAAGTATAAAGGAGCTAGATAATTAGCGCATAAAGCTTTATTATGAACTTATTAGATTACTAGCCTATATAGCGATATATACGCGGCCAGACGTCGTACACACTTACTTAGAGCTATCTTATCACCTTTAGAACCTAGGCCAGAAGCATGTTAGCGTAGCATATTATATATAGAAGTATCTAATTAGGGTAAAGAAGCTAGCTATAGAAGCTTATAAGAATACCTTATGCTATATAGCAAGCCTATTAACTAGAAAGCGACACTATAGCGCTGAATTATAAAATTAACTATAGAGGCAGAGCTTCTAGCTATATTAATAATTACTAGTAAGCTTTAAGTATAGAATTATCTATTTTAACATATTAGCTTTAACCTAGAAATTACGCTAGCTATCTACTATAATAACCTATAAATAGTAGGTATTTGTTAAGTCCTTCGGGGTAGCTGATCCTAAAGGAGACTAGGATTGGTTCTCGGACAAGAGTACTAGTAGGATAAAGAAGGGATATTAATAGCTTACGCGTATTAATAAGGTTATTAGTATTAAAAATAGTGCCTAGTTATAAACGAATTAACCGGAGCCAGAGTATAATCTAAATAATAGATTAATAATTTAGGTTAAATATAAGTATGGAAGGGCTATACTTAGCATTTCTATATATATAACTAATCCTATAAATCCTAATAGTCTTAAGAGTCCTAAAGTCTTAAGTGCTAAGATACTTTTAGGACGTTTAATATTTCTAGAACGCATAACTTGTTACGTAACTCATAGCTATGTTAGGATTTTTAGCTAGGCGTATGGATAAGTGCTAGTACCCTACTTGTGTTATATTAGATCTTAATAGATCTTAATATTAGCTCCTCTCTTTAGGCTTAATATCCTTACAAGTTAACTACTTATAAAGCTACTTTCTTAATCTACCTAATACTGTTACTTATAAGCCAATTATTTTAAGTAAAACTACGTATTTACTATAGTTGCGTGTACGTACTACGCTAAAAAGTAGTTATCCTATTGCTTATTATTATTACACTTAAAGTGCACTAATTGTATTTAGTATAATAATAAGAAATATAAGCCTAAGGAGATTCCTGTGCTACATTATTTTAAAATAGATGCCAAGTTAAAAAGATTAGAAAAGTTAGACGCTAAAGAGGAGGCAAAACTTTAGATTAAAAAAAGAGCTCGCTTATGCAGCGCTCCTACGTACTTGTCTGGCACGAGAGAAGATAGTGCGTTTGCGTAATTAGTGTAAGAAGTTATGTTAAAAGGAGTAAGAGTTATTTAATTATAGCATATCTATAATAGATAAGCTAGAAGCGCTAGAGGCTTTTAAAGAGCTTAATTAGGTAGTAGTATTAGTTAATTCTAATACTACTCTAGGCGCTAAGGTAATTAACTAGTTTATAATTTAATTAAATTCTTTTTTTGTAATTTTATAAGTAGTCCTCTAGTTCCTAATTATTCTTACAGTTAGAGGCTAGGCCTCTGAAGTACTCGGCTGAGAAACCTCGTGGCCTAAGCCTTAAGCAACTCTAAGAGCCACCAGGGTACCTCCGGATTGTCAGAAAACGGACCAAGCCCCTCCGGAGTTAGTCCTCTCCACTTAGAAGCCATATATATAGCGTAGGGAGGAGCTACCTAAACTCCTTATTAAATTTATCTGTATTGTTCTGGCATCTCAGGTCTCCCAGCCATAAAGTCCCTTACACTTACTATATAGATAATTTTTCTACTTAATAAGATACGTGCGTGGCTAATTCGTATACTATAGTATCTAT
Source organism: Bimuria novae-zelandiae CBS 107.79 (assembly GCA_010015655.1). NCBI lineage: Eukaryota > Fungi > Ascomycota > Dothideomycetes > Pleosporales > Didymosphaeriaceae > Bimuria > Bimuria novae-zelandiae. Next base: position 155,516 of record ML976696.1, on the reverse strand, counting down.
TTAACTTCGAATTCGTTTTCTTCCTTAGGTTAGTAATAGAAAGTTATTTCTACTAGTGTCTCGGGGTCTGTAAGTTCTAATTAGTTAATATAAAATACTAAGTGTATCTTTGCATCTAGTAGTAGTTCTAATTAGTAGTTAACTAGTAATACTTATTTAGAAAAAAAAAGGTCTTACCTTAATATAATCTAGTTTCTTATATTTTTTCTTTTATATTTAAATTTTCTTCGTAAGTAGATATGCTTTATCCCCCCCCCCCCTTTTTTTTAAGCTAAGGTGCCATTTTTTGTTTTTAGTTTATATAAGAAATACTTCACTATTACGCTTTCCTAAGATTATCTTAGAGTTATTTATATATCTTCTTTATAGTTTCTACTATGTTGATCGCTTTTTCTGTCCTAATATTTGTAGGAAATACTTAATTAAAGAGATATAGGCGTCTTTTGTAGTTTATATAGAATAGTGTGTATTTAGTTACTACTAATACTTTGTTATTATATGCTAGTTATACTATAGGTAATAGGGAAATCTAGTTATTCTTTTAGTTGTTATAGTAGATGTGTAGGCACGTTTTAATTATTTAATTTATACGTTCTGTTTGTCCGTCTGTCTATAGATAATATGCTGTTAATAATTTTCTTTTTATTCTAATAAGTACTATAAGCGTTATCTCGTAGTTTAAGGTAAAGAGCTTGTCTCTATTACTAATAATTATTTTTAGAATGCTATAGTATCGTACAAGTTAATCTAGGATAAGGAATGCTAGTTCTTTAGCCATAATTATTTTTTAAAAAGGTAGTAATTCCACGGATTTAGTAAATTAACATGTAATTACTAATATAGTATTATATTTTATTCCGTTGCTAGGTCTTTTAACTTAGGTAGTATAGTTATAAAGTCTATAGCGATGTCTGCCCATAGTGCTATAGGTATCTAAATTACTTATATCTTTTTATACTTAAGGTGTATGGCGTGCTTATTTTACTAGTAGCTTAACGTATGTACTAAGCAAGTCGTCCATCTAAGCGAAGCGTCCACCCCATCAAGTTTTTACAACGCACCACCTTACCAGCGTAATAACTCTACTAATTACTATCCTTATGCCTTCTAATAAAGCTAATATATTCCTTACTATCTCCTTTATAGATAGAGGTTAAATAAAAAGTAAGCGCTAGGCTATATAGATATATAATATCCCTTAAATAATAATGCGCGACCAACGCGCTGCAAAGCCTACCTAACGTAACTATAAGCCTAAATTAAAGAAGCTTATAAAGCTAGAAGAGGAGGTAATTATTTAGCATATACTTAACCTAGATTCGCGAGGGTTTCCGCCCACGCTAGATGCCGTACGAGATATAGCGGATAAGCTGCTCGCTAAGCGAGACGCTAGACAGGTAGGCAGAGACTAGCCACGCAACTTTGTTAAACAAATAAATCGCCTTACTACATAATTTAATTAGCTATACAATTAGTAAAGAGCTCTATATAAGGATCTAGAGGCTATTAGAGCTTAGTGCGAGCTTATAGCGCGCACGAAGGCTACCTATAGTATTTATAATAAAGATACTTGTAACTTTAATAAGATTAGCTTTATAATAGGCAGGATATTAGCTTAGCTTATTATTATAGGCTTAAAGAGATAAGGTAGACCTAAGGCTATATAATTAGGTAATTATAAGTAGGTTATAATAATTTATAAAATTAATACTACTAGCTAGGTAATCCCGCCCTTTATTATCTTCGCTAGCTAGTATTACTTTTCTATCTAGTACTAGGATAATAAAATACCGCGCGACTAGACTTTTGCTATAAGTAAAAATAGCTAAACTACTAATAAGCTTAAAGTAGAGTAGCTAAAACACTTTATTAAGTATATAGTAAAGCGTAGGGTAGGCGCGCGCTAGCTACTTATACTTAATAATTATAAAAGCTATAACTTACTTAAATTTTAAGAGCTCTATAAGGAGAATAATATTTATACTCTTTATATACTACTATATTTATTACACCTTTTATAGCTACTTAATATTAGCTACTTCTTAGTATTAAAGCGCGCGTATAGTTACTAGATTAAAAGTCTTATGCGCGACTATATTAGCTGTATTATAAAGCTAGAGTTCCTACTAGGTTTTTGCATAGCCTATATATAGTTAATTATAAAGGAGAATATCTACGCAAGCTTTTAAGGCGCTAGCCTAGTCTTATATAACCTAGAAGTAGTAATATTAAAGCTTAATATTAAGCTTTATACGCTAACGCCGCCTTTACTAAAGGTTACCTTTTAAGAAGCTAAAACACTAAGTAACGTATATAAGCTAGAGGCTTAATTAATATTAATTTATAATAAAATTTAAAGGTATAAAAGCTTATTACCTACTTCTATTATTATAGCGCTTAATTAGCTTAAAAAGGGTGCTAAGGTAATAGTTTATAAAAGTATGCTTATGCACGATTAGATCGCGAGGCTTAAAAGGGCTAATAAGGCTACTATAATATATAAAAAGTAAAAAAGGAAGCGGATATAGTAGTAAGGCACCATAATAAAGGTAAAAGTAAAAGAAATTATTACTTAAAAGAACGCTAGGTAATAGATAGAGAGTAAAATATATTAAGATAAGGCGCGATTAGGTGCTAATTAGTAGGCTTTAACACGCTATAGCTACTATAAAAAGACTAGCTATAACGTGCGAACATGTAAGAAGGATACTATAGATAGTACTTAATATATAATAATACTTTTATATACTCTACTTGTTACGTTGCGGAGGTAGTTCGCTACAAAGGCGTAAAACCTTGGTGGGGTGGACGCTTCGCTTAGATGGACGACTCGCTTAGTACATACGTTATATATTTTTAGATATATTTCGTAATTGCTGCCTTTATTCCTCTAAATAAGTAATTTCTTTAGATAAGTTTTATAATTTTTCTAACTGCTAGGTGTCCGTATACAAGGTTGTCGTAGTATTATTATATAATCTTAGTCTATAGTTCCTTAGGTACTTCTCGTATAGCAATAAGAAGTTAGTTAAGTTCTGTTATAGTTTCTAATAATTCTTTATTATTTTATCGTAGAATAATAGATTATATCTTAATTTTATCTCTTACTAAGTCTTTACGACTGCTTAAGGCGTCTACTTATCTATTTCCTTTGCCTAGCATGTGTATAATCATAAATTTATATTATCCTATAATCTCTAACTATTTTACCTAACGTAGTGTTAGTTCTTTTCTAGTTATAAACTTTTAAAGTTTTTATAATATATAAAATAGTAAGCTTTAAATAACTTTGCGTATAGGTCTTCTAATACTAAAGTGCTTTTATAATTATATATAGTTTTTTATTATATATATTACATCGTAATTTTGCGTGATTTAATTTACGTAAATAGTAGGCTATTAGGTGCTAATGTCTATTCTAGAATTATTTTGCACATGCACCTATAGCGCGGTCGCTAGCGTTAGTTTCGAATTATAGAGATTTATTGTCTCTAAAGTATACTTGTAACAGGAACAATCGCTCGTCGACACGAGAACCCTTGGCTAGTCAAGACAGGATTCGAGATCATCCGAAAACTGACACTCATCCGTATCGGACCAATTTCGGATCTATCAGACCGATGGGGAACTACGGATCCAATTCGGACCTATTTCGGATCCATCAGACCGACGGTCAACCTATAGCAGATATGTGCTAGCTAGCTATCTAGGAAGAGGTGTATTTAGGGGAGCTTAGGGCCTTTATAGTTTAGTACCTTTTCCGTATCTTTTCGTACCAGGCCTATAGGCACTTAATTCATTCGAGGCTACGTTCTTATATACGCACTTCCATATGCCTCTGCTAGAAGATACGCTAATATTGATCCTGTGAGTGACCTGCGCCGATACAATACTAGCACGGATGGCATAATGCATGCATTTTTTAAGAGTTAAAATAATATTTTATACTCTATTATTTATATAAAAGGTGTATCCTTTTATATAACGTTAGTAGGCGGTATTGTAATCTTAGAGTAGTCCTTAATAAATTACTTGTTAAATCTATAAAATTTTAAGAATTCTTAGATATTCTTAGCCTTTTTTAGTCTTATCTAGTTTTTTACGTATTTAATCTTATTTAGGCTTACTTATATTCATTTTATACTAATAATGTATCCTATAAATTCTAGTTTCTATATATAGAATTTACAATTCTTTAGCTTAATTCGTAGGTGTGCCTGGTCTAGTACTTTTAGTACTGTCTATACGTACGGTACGTGATCTAATTCGTTTTCGGAAAAGACAAGGATATCGTCCATGTTGGCGATAATAAATATGCCTAGATAATTACGCAGGACATGATTAATAAGTGCCTAAAAAGTTAATAGTGTGTTAGTAAGACTAAAAGGCATAATAATATATTTAAATAGTCTATAATGTATTCTAAATACTATCTTCTACTTATTAACCTCTTTTATTTATATTAAGTATTATCTATTTTATAGATTTATTATTGTAAAGATCTTTGCTCCCGAGAGTTAGTTTTAGAGTTCTAAGATATTTAATAGTAAGTATTAATTTTTAATTATAATGTCGTTTAGTTTTCTATAGTTTATATAAGGCCGTAGTTATCTATTCTTCTTTAGTATAAACATAGATAGGCTCGTTACGAATAACTTTAAGAGTCTAATATATTCTTTTATAAGGTTTATTTTAATAAATCTTTTCCTTGCTAGAGTTCTTTTTTAGTTTTACTATATAGTAGTCTAAAGGGTGGCGTTTTTCCTTTTTCTAGGTTAATCGCATAATCCTAAGATTAATATTCTAGAAGGTTAGCTTTTCCTTCTCTCCTAGTAAACATATAATTCCATGCTTAATAGTATTCTAGAATTCTATAGAGTGTGTTGCCTATCTTCTTGCGCTTTGTGACCTGGTGGTTCTTGCTAGCGTCTGCTAAGGTAATTTTGTGTTTATCGACCTCTAGTCGCGAGACTAAGGTGTTTATAGCTTTTTTATTTACTATTATACTTTATTAATACGCAGGTTTAGCTTATAATATATATTTATAGCGTTTAAAGGATAGCGTTTTTCTTTTTTTAATTCATTATAGGGTTGTGCTACTTTAAATAAGGTAGTTTTAAAATTATATTATAATTAGCTTTCTTAATAACGTCGAGGATAATTAGGTCCTAGTATCTATAGATCTTAAGGGGTTTTTTTTACCTTGTATTTAATCTTTGCTTTACCAGGCATTAGTTATCTATTTATAATATAGATAGTATATAGTATAGTCTTCTTACGTTTGTATAGTCCTACTCTATTAAGTGCATTTTATAATATATAGTTTTCTTATACTTCTAAGTCCAGCATGGCTTTTATCTATATTTCTTTAAGCTATATTAGTAACTTAATTAATATCTAATTATTAGTAGCATTTAATTCTCTAAAGACGTCTTCTCGCCTAAGCCTAGATCTAAAAAAGATACTTTTTTAATAAGTAGTTCTATAAGTCTTAGCATTCCTTCTATATTTTATAATTATTTATTATATCTGTTTATAAAGAGATTACTTTACTGAACCGTCTTTCCTTTACTTTGTCTTAGCATACGAGTTCTTTATAGTAGTTTTTTAATCTAAATCCGCAAAGTGCTTTGTCTTGCTTATATACTTTATAGTCTAGATAGAGACATATTTGCTATTCTATTAATACATAGTTTCTATTAAATAATATTAATAGTACGTTATTAGTAGCTTTATTTATATATAGGAAATATTTAGTTTTGCGTTTATCTTTAAGGTGTACGTCGCAATTTATAGCTAAGTAATTAAACTATTTCTATTAACGTGGTTCACCACCGAGCGGGCCAACCCCACCGAGCGGGCCAACTTTGCTAAATGCAGCCCACCTCTAGCTTATACTATAATGCCATTACAACATAACGCGCAATAACCTTATACTAAAAGCGCACTATAGCTTACTATCTAAGCTATAATTAAAGATCGCGATAAAAGCAAAAGACGCGTTATTATAGCCTTTAGCATGCCTCGAATAATAGTATAATAATAACGCTAAGGAGCCCTCTCTTAACGCGATCGCGAGCCTAACTTAAAGAAGCTAACTAAGCTAGAGGAGGAGGCTCTAGTCTAACGTATACTTAAGCTTAAATAGCGAGGAATAGGTGCAACAAGGGATATAGTCTAAGATATAGCTAATAATCTACTTGCTAAGCGCGGTAGATAGCCTATTAATAAGCACTAGATAGACAGGCTTAAGACGCGTACGCCAGAAATTAAGCTTTAAAAGAGCTATCTATATAATTATTAGCGAGCCCTGAACGAAGATCTACGTATTATAACGCCCTAGTTTAAGCTAGTTACTAATACTAAGGCTAAGTACAGTATCGCTGATAACGACACGTACAACTTCGACGAGACAGGCTTTATAATAGGGGTAATATAGGGTTAGATAGTCTTTACAGGCTCTAAGAAGCGAAGCAACCTAAAAAAGATTTAACCTAGTAATTATAGGTAGGTTACTAATATCTAGGGTGTTAGCGCTAAAGGCTAGGCTCTACTACCCTTTCTTATCTTCCTTAGTAAGGTTCTAATCACGTCCTGGTTCCATAATCTACCCTAAGACTAGGTTATTAAAGTTAGTCTTAATAGCTAGACGTTAAATAAGCTTAGCCTTACCTAGCTAAGGCACTTTAATACCTATACTAAGGCGCGTAGTTTAGGTGCACACTAGCTACTAATTATAGATAGTCACGAGAGCCACTGCTCACACGAATTCCACAAATACTATAAGGAACAGAAGATTATTATTCTCTATATGCCTCTACACTCATCACACCTCTTGCAGCCACTTAATGTGGGTTGTTTTTTGCCTTTAAAGCGGGCGTACAGTAATAAGATTAGTAGCTTAACACGATACGGCACTAAGCAGATTAAGAAGGAGACCTTTCTACTAGCCTTTAAAGTAGCTTTTAAAAAAGTAATAATAAAGGCGAACATCTGCGCAGGCTTTAAAGGCGCTAGATTAGTCCTATATAACCTAGAGGCAGTGTTATTAAGACTTAATATAGTTCTTCGTATGCCAACTCTACCTAACGCAGAGGACACCCTATAGGAATTAAAAACACTAAGCAACCTCCGCGAGATAGAGGCTTAGTTAACGCTAGTTCGTAAGCGTGTATAGAAGTATAGAGATTTACCAGTTTCTCCGCTTTTTAGAGCTATTAAGCAGCTTAACAAAGGTGTTGCATTAATAGGGCACGAAATAGTATTAATATAATAAGAAATAGCAGGGCTTCGCGAGGCAGTAGAGATAGTAATAGAGGTAAAAAGTTAAAAGAGGAAGTATATTTAGGCAGCTAAGACACTTACAGTAGGAGAGGTAGTTAATTTAATAGCTAAAAAGGATAGTAGTAGGCAAAAGGAGGGTAAAGAGTCTGTAAAGAGGGTGCGTGGGCAGAGGCGCTGCGGACGTTGCGGCGAAGCTGGCCACAACGCTCGCACCTGCGCAGTAGAAATTGTAGATACATCTAATAGCGATGAGTCTGAATAGTATTTCTATGTTCTGCGAATTATAGTAAATTGTAGTGGTGTTGTAGGAGGCGCTTCGCAATAGACTGACTTTTAAAAAGTGGCCCGCTCGGTGGTGAACCACGTTAGTATTATTATTTTTAATTTAGAAAATATCTTTTTTACTTTCTTGCGTAGTGTGTGGTATATGAGTTATATATATAGTATCTCTATTTCAGGGTACTATAATTAGGGGTTTAGTGGTCTAGGTAGTATTTTAGTTTATAATTATTTTTTTCTATAATGTATATTTTACGTAGGTCTTAATATTTATATCTATAGTCTATAAAGTCTCGCACGGCCTTGCTAATTAGGTTATTTTATTTTAGTAGATACGTGACGTATTTAGTTTTTATTATTAAATATCTAACGTCTGTTTCTCTAGATTATTATATTTTTAAAAAGTTAAAAATATTTTACTATTTAACTTCTTCTAAAGATTATCTTATATTTAGGTATTGTGTAAAAGATTATTACATTAGATTGTTTTCTTTATCTAAACCTTCATTATTAGTATTCTTGTATACTTAGAGGTCTGGCAATTCTAATTACTCTAAGTCTTTGTCTAGAATAATAGATTACGTAATAGTAAGTATTACCTACTATTCTTTGTTTTCTAAATCGGTGTTAATATTTAGTATATTTAACTATCTAATAACCTTATTCTTAGATCTATAGTTCCTGGTAATGTGTCCTAGTTTTTTATATATAAAGTAGGTACGTATCTTAGTCCTTAGTAGTTAAGTTCTATTTAAGAGTTATATATAGTTATTCTTAGGCTTTTAAGGGCCTAGGACCTTCTTTATTCACTTTTTTAAGTTATTAAACTAAATTCCTTTTATTAGCTAGTAACTGTAAGAGTCGCGTTACTAACGTCAAGGTACTTTTAGTGCTCTATAGACCACAGGTACTGCTCTACTAAAGCTGGCATTCCTTAGATTCTTGCGAAATTCTTCTTATAGTGCGAACTATTCTCTATTAATCCTAATTAATTCCTTATATAGTTTATTAAAGGTTTTAATTTTTATACTACTACGTAGGAGTTTCACTTATACCTTATATTTAAGTCCTTACTTATATATAGTCTTATGAGATTCTTCTTTTTACTTAAGCTATATAGTATACTTGCGGAATTTAGCTATATATTTAGCTATAGATTATTATTACTTAATTATCTAGATAGCGTGTTTAGCTATAGTAGTTTTATTAGCGATTTTAAATAGTTATTTAACGCACTTCTTAAAGTTAAGATAGTCCTTAATAATATTAACTACGTTAGCATAGCTATATATGTAGTTCTCATCCTCGTTCTTAAAGTCCATGTCTATCTATTTAACTAGGTATAGTTAGATCTATTCTTTACCTGCTCCTTGCATGTATATTACTATAAAGACAACTTTCTTTTTATTTATAAGTTCTTTATTTTAGTCGAAGAAGTACAGGTCTAGCTCTAATAATTATATATTAAGAAGTTTGCAATTATTATTATACAAATTAGGTTTATACGCCTTATTCCTACTATTCTTTAGTAGTTAGATACTAGTGTTATTAGAAGCTATAAAAAAGGTAGGAGTCCTTATAGTACTTATATTAAGGATGTTTAAGATATCAAGCTCTTTAGGATAACTAGTCCTAAAGGAGACTAGGGTTAGTTCTTAAGTAAAAGTACTAATAAGATAAAAAAGGGGTATTAATAACTTACGCGTATTAATAAGGTTATTAGTATTAAAGGTAGTGCGTAGTTATAAACGAATTTACTAGAGCTAGAGTATAATCTATATAATAAATTAATAACTTAAGTTAAATATAAGTATAGAAGGACTATACTTAGCGTTTCTATATACATAGCTAATCCTATAAATCCTAATAATTTTTAGAGTCCTAAAGTCCCAAGTGCCAAGATACTTCTAGGACGTCCGATATTTCTGGGACGCATGACTTGTCAAGTGACTTGTAGCTAAGTTAGAATTCTTTGCTAAGCGCATAGATAAGTGCCAGTGCCCCGCCCGCGTTATGTTGGATCTCGACAGATCTTAACAGTATTATTACTAAAAATAAGGACAAGCTATCTATAAAGTTACGCTACGTTAATACTTACTAGTATTAGCTTAAATAAGAATAAGTAAAAGGACGTATATTAATTTAATAAAAGCTTACTAATTAGATACTAGCTAACAGACTTATCAAAAGCTTTATACGTTAAAAGTATACTAACTTTGTAAAGTAGCTAGGCCTATAAAATATTAAGAAATATTTATAGAAGAAATTTAAAAAAGTCTTTACTTTAGATGCTATTATATACTGCTAATTTAGGTATAGTACGGAGCATCAGCTTTGGTGTGGATACACCGCAGCTAGGGGGGGGGGGGTGTAGCCACGTGACTACCTCAGAGATTGTAGAAGGTTCTATGTAGGAGCACGGGCCACTGACTTCAAGATAAAGCTCTTGACTACTACTTTCTTTCTCGACAGACTCCTCACTCCACACACTCTTTTCTGCAGATAGCAATACAACTTGTTGTCCTCATATGCCTGCCCGCTTATAGATGGTGACCGGGGATGACGGACGGCTAGACTCGGTGATGCGCGCAGTGATGATAACTTCTAAAGGCTCTGCGACGGGGGAAAGGTCCCATTGTAGAGTGGATGATGAGAGAGCAAGATTGACGGTAATGTTAGCAGTGGAGGGAAGATCGCTTTCAATGCGTGTACTTAATGTCGACATGTCTGCTTTAGCGATGGTTGATAACAGAGCGAGCTATCTACTCTGATGCGGCACAGTAACAAACTTTGAAAGCCAATGGGGCTGAAGGCGCAGCAGGAGCGAGCCTGTGCACATAAGAAGTGTAAGCTTGCTTTTATCGTCGTTAACGACTTGAATAGATCATGCGACACATGATAACCGAGAAAGTCATAACTTTCGCATCGTGCTATCTTAACAACACCTGCGTTAATATCCCGATGGTTCTAATAAAATTGTAGCCTAGAGCGCGTCAATACCTCGAGTGTCGGCGGGTGGTCTTTAGGGCTTTAAGGCTAGGGCTAGGCCACGTGGTGGCATGTAATTTCGGAGGTTAGCTCGGCGCTAGGGTCAATGCGGCAAGGCTCTCCTTTTTAGCGCCTGACAACAGTTTCGAAACGGCAACGAGAATCAAGCATTTAATAACACTAGTACTGACTGCAGGCTGATCTTGGCCACGGTAGTAAATTGCTGCGGGTATTTTCATTTAATTTTCAGCAATGAAGAACTACGAGCTTGAGAGTGAAGTCATAGATAAGACCGTGGTATTAGGACGGGGAAGCTGAACCGTGCCGAGACAGTCAGCGCGCCACTTAACAATAAGACGCCCCAACTGTGACGCGCAGCACCTCCACCAATATATACCTAATTAAGGCGGTAATTACTGCAATTAAATTACAACGACCTAGAGAAACCTTCTTATATAAAAAAAATTATAAAAGAGTTTAGTATTATATAATTTATATTAATATGCTAGTATAAACGTGCTATGCACGCCTTGCTAAATCTTTACTAAAATTACTAAAATTTTAGCTAATAATAAGAAAAGGAGGTCCTATAATATATTAAATGCTTTACTAAATATAGCCTTCTTCTTATATAGCGAATGCTATAAAGCTTTGCCTTTACTATTACTAAAAAGGATATTTTTATATAATAGATTAATTACTTTGTTAGGCGTAACGCTAAACTCTTAATATTATAATAAATAGTTAGTATTAATAATAATTACTATAAAGCTAATTTCTTAGTTAAATATAGGCTTTACTTTAAGCTTCTATAGCAAAAGATTATATAGTATTAGATCGAGACTTAGCATATATATAATATAGACAAGAAAGACTGCATGCTTGGCATTACCTGCCGCTTAAAGAGGATCTTTAATAGATCTCTGTATTAGAGCAAGGCTGTGAGGCAGGCTATCCAAGCTGGTAGCCGTGAGTGGATATTGTTTATAGCCTATATATGCGCTAACGGATCTGCCCTAGATCTAGCTCTAATCTATTAGGCCACGTCTATAAATATATAATTAAGTTAGTTTAAGGATTTTAATCCTGAATACTATTAGGTCTTTATTACTATATCTAAATCTAGCTAGTTAAGCAATTAGATAGGCCTTATATAGTTACAGTAGGTGTTTAATTACCTTATAAAAGCTAAAACTAGATAATCTTATTAACTATTAATTCTTAATAGCTATAGATCTTATGTTACTATAGATTTTATTAACTATTGTAATCGTAATAAGATCCTGTTAGCTATTTATTTACTATATTTGTTATAAAGCGCTTATACCTTGGTCTGATCTAGGTTAGGACAGTAAGGCTAAAGTGGCACTTTATAAATTATTTAATAATATAAGTTAATGCAGCACTTAACACGTGGCTATATAATATAATTTTATAATAAATATAAAAACTATTAGTCTGTATATAAAAATGTACTCGCACAGAAGATATATAAGTTAATAATAAAGAAGGAAATACTAATAGGAGAATTATTATACTATATATTAGTCTATTACTTCCTTATAGTCCCGCTAAGACCCTGTAGTCCCAGGGACTTTAGTAGTCCCGTAGGACCTCCGTTTATGCGGGACTTCGTCACGTAACTGCTAACCTAAGCTGTCCCGCGCTCCCTTGTGTTCCCTCTACTTAACCCTTTTGCCAACAGCGACCCTCTTAACGTACTTGTCTAGCTTTTCTACTGCTATGGGCCTGGTGATCGTTACAACATTTAACCTACATATTATAGCCTCTAGAGCTCTATATATTTAACTATGTATTTAAATAAGCTATTAGCCTTTATTACTAAAAGAGACTTCTTTAGCCTATTTTAAAAAGTCTAGGTTAACACTATAAGGTAGCTATTAATACTTTAGGCCTTTAAGCTACTAGTACCCCC
>ML976696.1:0-143019 GCA_010015655.1 Bimuria novae-zelandiae CBS 107.79 | reverse complement strand
TAGATCTAATAATTATTCTTAATAGATTTAATTAAGCTTAGTTATCTAAGTAATAATTATAAAAAAGTTTAACTTTAGTACTTTGCGCTTTAAATTAAAGAAAGATTAATTAGCTATTAAAGGCTACTATTAATATAGAGGACACTAATAAGACTAAGAAGCTAAGTTAAATAGTATATTTAATTTTTATATAAAAGTAACTCCTAGAGCATGAAAATAAAGTCCTATAAGAGACTCTAATAACGTAAAAAAATACTTAAAGTATAATAATTTAATACTTCTTACTTAGATAGATAAGCATTATAGTAGAACTACTTTTTTATTAGTCTATAGTATATAGTAGACACGTAATTATTAATATAAAAAAATACTAAAGCGTAGTAATTATAGCTTTAAAAAAGTACGTATGTAGAGGCCCGTCGGACTAGTTAGTAGCTTAAAATAAAGCTACTTTAAGAAAAGTATATTACTTAAGTAGCTACTGAAAATATACGCGTAAAGTAGAAGACTAATAAAGCTATAAAGTAACACTTTAAGTAATAGACCTATAAGGTATAAAGGTAGCTCTAGAATTATATTAAATTATTTAAAAAGGGTAATAAAAAGGCCTTAAAAACTTTTAGTAAATTTATTAAAAAAAAATAGCCTTAGAGTAAAGCTATAGATATTAATAAAGCCTTATTTATTACTTCTACCTTATAATTACGCAGAGGCTAAATTAATAAAATACTAAGTAAATATTAATAATTTAAGTAGTTTGTAATTATTTATGGGCCTTAGCGACCCTAAATCTGAAAAATCTCGTAATAATATTAATTATAGGTGGCTTAGTAGCCTCATGTTGTTGGCCGAGCGATCATGTTGGGGTGGCGCGCTGACTGTCGCGGCACGGAAAAGGATGCCGGGAGCCAGGGCGCAAAACTGTTGAGTGTTCCTGAAAAGAGCTAAGTTGAGAAAACAAGATCACGACATTGTTTCCGGTTCCTTGTGGGGGTCGAGAGCTGGCAGGAACCTTGCAGCCCATCTGGCGGCGCCTGTCCCCGGGGAAGCAGTACCCGTTCCCCAGCTGCAAGGATGACCGGGATCAGGTACAGGTAGAAATATGTAAGGCGCACCAAGATATACACACACACACACACTTCATTAACGCCCGGCGGCTAAGCTAAAAGGGCTACTAACGCTAATTTACTATTTCACTTCCTCTAGTAATCTTAGCCTTATTTAGCCCTTATATTTACATTATTCTACTTCCTCTAGCAGGTTCTAATCTTATTTAGCCTATATTTAATCCTTTTACGCTTCCGTCCTTCTCTGCTTGCCCTTTCTCTCTAATTTCTCGTAGGTTAGTAGTGTTAATCGTAGACTAGCTTAGAGTGCATTCTCTAAGTGTTTAACGTCTTATCTTTAGCGGGTGAAGCGGCGCCTGCTTCTATGCCACGAGGTAATGTGTGGGGTAGGTTAATTGTGTGAGGTAGTTAGGAATCTTTGTTTATCTATTATTAGTTTGCGTTAAGGTGACCTATAGTAATTACAAACTGTATTATTACTCGGACCGCGTCCATATTTGGAGCCTATTTCTCGTTATCCGTAGGGGCCTTTCCACCTAGGTAGAAAGACATGTTGCTTCTATTTATTTATGTATATTGTAACATCTCTGTCCTCTACGTTGTCTATCTTCTGCATCGGAAGAGAAAGTTTTCTACTATCTCTCGCGCTTGTCTACACTCGCACTAATCTATTACAGAGGCTCTAATTTAGTGTAAATATACGTTTAACTTTACTATACCTATTCTAAGTTAGACAAGTACGCTAGCTTCTTTTTATAGTAGTTAGTCGTAGAGTTACCGCGTATGCTTTCCTAATAGTGCTATATTAATCGTTTTAGAGTATTTCCTAACCCTTTCTAGTAGCCTTTTGGCAGTGCCGAGTTTTCTTACGATATTAAGTGTTATTAATCGCATCCTAAGGAGCAGTACCTATAGTATAGCGCCTAGTCTTGTGGCTTCTTTTGCCTTCCTTTTGGCGAGTGTTGCAAGTTCGTATTCTTCACTTATTAGGAGCCATAGGAACGATATCGTATTCCCCTCTCTTTCTAATACTATAATCAATCTGTAGATACTGCTATTATATCTCTGTCCTAATTATTGGTGCGGTCTTCTTAGTGTGAGTACGACAGCTTTGTTTCTTATTACTAGTGCAATATTACAGGACCTAAGCTTTAGTAGTATATCTATAGTTTTTACTATTACTACTAACTCTCTTACGTACGGGTTCTGCTCTTCCCTCTTGCCCAGTGTAGTGGAGAGGATAAGAGTTTTATTATTACAGATTTTAATTGCTCCGCCTATTCCTACTACACTATTTCGTGACGAGCTACTTATAGCGATGCGTACTACCTAGTCTAAGTTAAGGCGTAGTGCTATGTCCTTAGTAATTATCTATGCTCTTTTCTCCTATAGCACTAGTAGGCATGGATTAATAGTTTCTAGTTCTTCTATTATAATGCCCTTAAGCGTTTCCGCTACTTGGTAGAGTGGCAAGCAGTGTTGTCTCCTAAATTTTTGTATCTAGGATGTGTTCCTTTAAAGGGGGTTGCTCTTAGGTAGCGTATAAATATCCGTCTATAGCTTAGTCGCCTGTTTCTAGAACCGTTCCTTCGCGCTGGGGATGTGTGCTTTAGCTTTCGCTACACTTATTACTACTATAGTAAACGTCCCTACAATCGCTTGCGCTCTAATTCTTTAGACCCTATTAATAGGTCTTATAAGTTTATCTTTGAAGGCGTGCATCTAGATATTAGAGGCATAGTTTATCGTTAGGGCGACTATTACTATAAAGAGTTGTCGTGCCGTAGTAGGGGAAAGGCCTCTAAGCTATTTAAGCTCTATTACTACTTCTAGGCCCTTAGTAGCTACTCTCGCGATATGCTTCTAATACTTTAATTTAGCGTCTATAAGAACTCTAAGTATTTTAACGTAATCCTTCGGTGGTACGGTTTGTCCTTTAATAGTAAACGGTTCGGTAGCACTCTTGTATAATTTACGAGTAAAATAGATAATTACTATTTTTTCTACTTTAAACGTCGCTCTACTTCTTTTCTCCTAGTCTAGGGCATTATTAATAATAGCTTTAATACCTTTTCGGTTGCTTTGTGCCGTGGGCCCTAAAACCCATGCTATAAAGTTATCGACGAAAGCTATCGCTCCTTCGTGGCTGTTAATGCGTCGTTATACCAGGTTGGCATTAAAGAAGAGAAACAGGATTGGCAAAAGAGGAGACTCTTACGACAGTCTAGCCTGCGATAAGTCTTAAATCTTAGAGGTCTACCCGTTAACTTGTATCGTGGCAGTGCGTGCTAAGCAAAACGCTTTTATCTACTATAGTAGCTTCTCTAGTATGCCTCGTGCTTTTATTCTCTGCAGCAGTCTCTCTTTACAGACTCTATTATACGCCCCTTTAACGTCAAAACTAATTAGGCTAACAATCTGTTAATCTTACCACGTAGTATAGATCTACTCTTATAAGAGAACTAGTGCTTATTTAGCTAATTATTATTTACAAGCTCTAAAGTAGTTAGTAGGGAAGAGGCCGTGTACCTCCACTACGTGCAAAATCCTTTCCACAACTACTAACTCTAAAAGCTTCCTAAGCGTCGCTAGGAGTAAAATTAGCCTCTAGGCCTTTATAATTATATAGTCTTCTTTGCTAAGCTTCTTAAGCGGGATGATCTTAGCGTGTTACTATTAGCTAGGTAGTACTCCCTCCTCTAGCGACTTTTAGAATAGCAATAGGACGTGGTATTTAACTACTAGCTAGGTCTACTTCTAAACTATAGCTAGCAGGCTATTATCTCCTAGTGCCTTCTAAGGCTTCGCGGCGTGTAGCTACCTTTCTACCTCCTTAAGTGTAATATCTAGTATCTTAACAGGAGCTCTTTACAGTTTAGGCCCTTTATCTTCTATATTACTTAGAAGTAGGGGAAAGAATATAGCTAACAACTCCTCTACTTGCTCCTTATAGTTAGCCGTGGTTATCCTATTAGCTCTATTAAGCTGTGGGATTTTCCTAAACGCCTCGCTACCAGCTTTTAGGTATTTAGCCACCTTCTAGATATTATTATTGTCTGCTAGAAACTTATTCTAGTGCCTTTTCTTTTGTTGCTAAATGGCATTATGGTACTATTTTAACGCTCCTTTTACTATTTCTTTTAGATCTGGCTTGGCTACACCTGCTCGCCTCTCGGCTCGGGCGCGGTTCCTCTAGTATGTATAGATACGGCGTAGCTGCGTTAGGTCCTGGGTCCACTATCTTTTCGTGTAAGGTGATAGTTTAGCCCTAGGTGTTAGTGCGTGGACTGCCTCTAAGACTGCTGCCATTAGTCTATCCGTCCTCTACTATACTGTGCCCTCTGCCGGGGCGGAGCTAAGTATCCTAGCAATCTTGTCGTTTATTTCTTTCTAAGGTGCGTTTTTAAGCAGAAGCCGCTCCTGCTACTGTAGTATTAGAACTAAAGTATCAAAGGACGTTTAGATTATTTAGTAGTCAGAGCCATGTTCTGTTAGCCAACATCACAACTCGACTATGTCGTCACACAGTCATGTGACCCTGCTGATCTAGAATCTTCTAGATACTCCACTTCATGTATATAGCCACTCCGACTTCTATCAGATAGTAATCAACCCAGTTCGCCTCCTGCCATGGTACGCACACAGTTATGAGCCCGGATTGCACTTATAATTAATAATTACTAAGTTTATTTTTACAGACCTTATATTGTCGATAGCCGTGACGTCGGCATCGGAAACCTATTGTCAATCGCTGTAGCATTGGCATCGAAGACTTAATATAGACGATAGCTATAAAGTGGTGTCGCTATTGATCACGATGTCGCTTAGCGACTCAGGAGTCACACGCGTGACAGTTATACTGGATAGACCAGCAGATTAGGAGTCATGGTTCTAGCTACGACGAGAGAAGGCTATTGTAGACGGTATCTAAAAATACTGCGACATCTTAAAGCTAAAGGATGAGCTACTAAAGCTTATTAAACCCACGAAACTATTACCTAGCGCTATTAAGGCTAGAGCAACTGCGATTAGCCAGTTAGATGTAGGCTAGCAGGCGATGTATAGCGATCTCCTTCACGACTAGAGATACGAGAGAACAGAATATACAAACCTAAAGCAGAGAGAAGGCGAGCTTCTTATAGAAATCAGCTATACTATCGCGACTCGCCACCTCTACCTAATTAATAGAAAAGACAACGTCTATAATTAATTAATCGCGCTTAAGCAGTAGCTTGCACTAACTATAGCTACACGTAGTAAAGAGCTAGTAACTAAATACCACGCTCTGCAGGAGAAGCCTTAAAGCCATAACCTTAAATAATAGCTTAATAACTAGATTTACATTATAAATTAATGCAGGGAGGCAGACCTTCCTAAGACAACGGGCTATCAAGCCTAAGACGATTTTCTAGTAGTTATTAGAATAATTACTCCTAAGTGGGCCGCTGCATCACACCACGACCTTATTCTAAAAGAAACTATTAGGAAAACAGATAAGATTTAATCTCTAGCGGACTATGTTGCCTAATTTAGGATATATCATCGACGAATCGGACTTACTATAGCTTCACCTGGAACGTTTACTACACTAGGCGTTTTAGCACAACAAAGCTAAGAATAGAAAGAACGATCGCCAAAGGGAAAACCAGAGTGTATCTGTAGAAGCCAACACTGGTACAAGGACTACTAGTACCTAGTCCTAGACTATCTAAAGAAACTAAAAAACTTCTAACTAGTATAGGCCACGCAAGCCAAGGTTATAAAGACCTTAAAGGACCTAGAGCAAGTTAAGAAAATTAGTAATATTCTTACAAGAGATAGGATAAGCATAAAGAAGGCAGATAAGCTAATAAAGCTTAATAATAGAAAGACATTAATAAGTTGTAATTAGAGGTTTGCTGCCTATAGCTTATTCTCTATTATATAGCTATAACAGGTGCAGCAGAAAGCGCTACCTATAATTATTAACTAATAGATTCTAGACCCTAGTTCCAACATTTATATCTATAACTTAACCCGTTTCGAATAGACAGAGACGCGTAAGGTAGAACTAAAGGATATTCTCTTTATAGAAGGATTAACAGTACCTATACAAGCCTAGGGAAAAGTTACTTTTAATATAAACTTGCCTTATAGTATAGGTTAGATCTAACTTATAGATATTGCTCTTATAGAAGGTTTCTTCACGAACGTTATAAGCCTCTTAAGATGCCAAGTAATAGGTGTGCAGTTTAACTTAGGACGAGATATAATATATTAGTATTATCTATCAAACGTCATTTGCTCGCTATAGCACAAGGATGGCCACTGGATCATCGATGCCGAGGATAACGACTAACCGACGCTAAGTAGTTTTGCTACAGCGCTTCGGCGAGCATATAAGGCCTCGAGAGAGGATTAACGCCCAATTGCAGCATCCTACATTAAAGCTTATAAGTTATTTGCCCATGCAAGCAAAGAAGCAATTAATTATATAAATAAGAACGTAAGAGGAATAGCTCTAGATCTAGATACCTAAGCACCTTAATTACGAGAATGCGACACATGCATTAAAGCGAAATTAGTAGCTTAAGTAAGTAGACGCTAACCTAAAGAATAGGCTACGAGACTATTCTATCGTATTGTAATTGATCTTGTGTAGCTTATCCCTACAGGGGAGACCTGCTATAATAGAGACTAATACTTGCTACACGCTGTGTGCGAGTACTTAAAGTGGCATAAAGTAACTACACTTATAGATAAGACACTGCACTCGGTAGTGCCAGCGCTAAAAGTATTAATTAATAAGATCTAGCGTTAGTATGGGTACATTGTAGTTGTACTTAAGATTGATAATGAGCGGGGCTATGGCCTTGAACTCTATAACATTACGAAGCAAGCAGGCTTTAAGATTAAGTTATAAGCTCTAGATACTACTAAGTAGCTTAGCGCAGCAGAAAAAGTAGGACATGTTATTATTATAAAAGTAAAAGTGCTTTAAATTTAAGCAGGACTATTAAAGTTACTATTAAATAAACTAGCTATTACTACCGCTCGAATCGCCAATGTTACACTAACAAAAGCTATTAATTAGAAAACGCCCTATAAGCTTGTTCACGGCAAGTAGCCTTTAGTTACTTATTTTGCTCCGATTGGATGCAAAGCTTATATTCTTAATAAAAAGCTAAAGAAGGCTAATAAGCTTAAATCTCGCACTTTTGTTAGATACTTGGTTAGATACGACTCTACCAACATTTTTCGCATTTAGCTACCTAAAAAAGACTAGGTAATTCGCGCATAAGATGTGATTTTCAAGCGCGAAAGTCGTTTTAGTAATAACCTAGAGAGGGAGGCTATAACATAGGAAGAAATTAAGGTTTTAGATATACCTTACTCCTAAGACACATAGGCTACTTTAACTAATCTAATTAAGCTAATGTAGTTACAGCTTCACACTATATACAATCGCAATAAGGAGGATGAGCCTTATATGGCCTATCTACCGACGCCGGAGCTATTAATTCGTGGCAACACAGCGCCACCTTAGTAGGAGGAAGGCGAGGAAATCTTTAACACAGGCACGCAGGATGCGCAGGATAACTAGCAAACTATAAAAGAGCAGGATACTAAATAGTAGTTACAGGAGCAATTGCTCTAAGAAATATAGTGTAACTAAGAAGACATGTAGTCTAATTAAGAAGATAATAAACTAATAATCTATATTAGAGCACCGCAGCAGGAGAATGTTACTAGTTAAGGATAAGGGCCACTTATGCCAATCGCATTAGGCCACTAAAGCCAGCCTTAAAAAGTATCTTCCACTCTACCTAAAGGATGGGCGAGTTCAGACGAATATGTTCTAGATCGACGAAGAAACAACGCACCTAGGATAGCTAATCCTAAGGTTAGAAGTAGTAGCAACATCGTAGCAGGCAAACGAGCAAGGAAGCAACTAAATTAGGCCTTTGCTACATACTATATAGCTTTTATAGTCGCAATAAATCTAATAGCCCTAGCAAAGCTAGCTAGAGAACTACTAAAGATAAGGCTTTATCGCGATTAGCTACTACCACCGCCTAAGCGCTGAAAAGACCTTAAGAATTATCTATTTAGCATAGAGTTTACCTAGGCAGTTTAAGCAGAGTTTAAGAGCTACTAGAAAAAGCACTATTTTAAGCGCACTAAGGCAATATTAGCTATAGCAAATACTAAGATACTACCCCTAATGTGGGTCTTCACGTACAAGTTTAATGAAGACAGATATCTATACAAGTTTAAGGCACGACTCTGCGTACGAGGAGACTTATAAAATACGTAGGGAGACACATACGCTGCTACGCTTACTATAAAAGTGTTTTAAGCACTTATTACTTTAGCAGCAGCCTTTAGCCTGCTAATATTTTAGTTTAACACATTAAATACCTTTCTTAACGCTTAACTACCGCGAAAGATGTACTGTCGTACCCTAGAAGGATTTATAGATATATTTAGTAAGCTTCTTAAGCTGCAACGAGCACTCTACGGCCTTAAGGAAGCACTATTGCTTTAGTACTAAGAGCTATTATTAACCCTAAAGAAGCTTGGCTTAAGGCTAGTACTAGGAGTTCTATATTTGTTTACGAATAAGTAGTTAATCGTATTTTTTTATGTTGATAATATTGTCGTCCTTGTATATCTACTTAATATAAGCGCCTACTAAGCGTTTAAGCAACAGTTGCTTAATACATATAATATTCGCGAGCTAGGAGAGCTTAAGTAGTTCCTAAGAATTTAAGTTATTTAAGAAGAGCTTACAAGATCTATCTACTTAATCTAAGACTTATTTATTAACAAGATTGTAACAAAGTTTAACCTTAAGCTTAATAGACGATATCCAGACGTACTATTAAAGGAAAACAACCTTACGCCTTTAATAGAGGAACCAAGCGCAGCACGAATACATAGATATTAGTAATTAGTTAGCTTACTAGTATATATCTTAACCTTAATACGCCTAAACGTCGCGCGAGCATACTTAATACTAGCACGTTATTTTTAGAATCTAAGGTAAAAGTATATACACGCAGCGCAGCATGTTTAGCAATACCTAATTAGTATAAAGAACCTTGCTATTCGTGCATTAGCAGATATATAAGGCGGAATTACGAGCATCTTAACACTAGAATTAGAATTAGCTTAGTAAGAACCAGAACCGTTGTTCTATGGCGCATTAGATGCGGCCTTTATAAATAAGTCACACACTCGTCGAAGTTTCTAAGGCTATCTTTTTAAGCTTTACGGCCTACCTATTGATTAGAAAGCGACAATTTAACGATCAGTCACGAAATTAACTACTAAGGCTAAGCTACTATCTCTATTACTAGCAAGAGGAGAGATAGAGTAGTAGTAACGCTTCTTTTAGGCAATTTATTTTAACCTAGAGTTTGTACTATTGCTTTAGTGCGATAACCAGCAAACTGTCTTAATTGTAACTAAGATAGCTAATAAGCTTTAGACAAAGCTCAAGCACGTAGACGTGCACCACCACTAGATACGTTAGGAAGTATTAGAAGGCAGATTATAGATTAAATAGAAGCCTACTGCAGAAATGCCCGCAGATGGTTTCACAAAGATTTTTCCACGCTAAAAGCACGCTAGCTTTATACGCTAGCTAGGACTTAGCGATATTTTAGCATTACTAGAGCCTTAAACAAACTTGGAAGATATTATATCAGACGAGCTTAGGGGGTGGTACTAGAGGAACACACGCAGAGATTACTAAGAGCTTAGAGTTACTTCTTTTTTAGCTTTTATTTCTATAATTTACTTAAGCTAGGGGGGTGTGTTAGCTAATATTATAACTCGACTATGTCGTCACACAGTCATGTGACCCTGCTGATCTAGAATCTTCTAGATACTCCACTTCATGTATATAGCCACTCCAACTTCTATTAGATAGTAATTAACCCAGTTCGCCTCCTGCTGTGGTACGCACACATGTTCCGTTTTATGTATCGCGCATTTAAGCGCTGTATCGGCTAGATCCTTTAATGCTAGAACTAAGTTAATAGTTATCTCGTAGTCCTTGCCATGCTATATCTTCGTGCCTTATTAGAGCAGGCTGCTAAGTGCGAATTTATTTATTAGGTTAATAATTAGGTCTGCTTCGCCTTGTCTCTCTACTATTACGTCTTCTCCTCCCTAAAGCTGGTCGTGTTAGTTAAAGTCCCTGGCTAGTAGTATATCTACTACTATGCTAGCATTCTGTCTAGCGTCGTAGATAAGCTTGCGTAGGGTATCGCATAATTTTTGTAGCACCCTTAGATTTCCTCCAGGTATGTAGACTAACACTACTAAGAGTTAACGTTTATGAAGCCGTATAATCGCTACTGTTATATCTAAGGACTTAACCTATACTTACTCCGTATTTACTTCTTTATTAACCTAGAGTATACTCTAGATTGGCCACCTCCCTTCTCGCCAGGTTAATAGTACTATCTTAACCTACTTATAGTGTTATATTAGGGTTATTAAGAGCTAGCCTTAGATCCTCCGTGCGTATAGTTCTTAAATAACTAATACTATTACGTCTTGTATTTCTTTATTATTTATTAGGCTATTATGTACCTCTCCTTATTTTCTTACGTTTAGCTAGAACATGCTAAAGACTCTACTTATTTTAAGATAGGTAGAGCTTCTAGCAGTTTCTACTAAATAATTCGTGTAAACCTCTATATAGGATGCACCTTAGTACTACTTTACTATAGTTCTTATAGTAGTAGGCTTCTTTAGCGCACCTTGCGTACTTTTATGCATTCTTATATTAATAAGCCTTATAACTAATCTCCTAGTAGTTATAGCATTACTCTAGTCGCGGTTGGTATTTGAATACGCTTATTATGCCAGATTCTTCTCTAGCGTAAAAAAAGCCCTCTATAATAAGTCTCTTCGCATTGCTAGCCTTATTAAGGTATACTAATATTAAGCTATAAGCTTTTAGAACGTCCTTCTTACTTAGTTATACTATCTTAATAACTATTATTTTGTTTTCCTTACTAAAGGCCTTTGCTGCTCTCGCTCTAACTTTATTATATTTATTTAGCACTACTATTCTTTTAACATTATTAATCTTAATTAGATAGAGGTTATCGCGTAGTATACGCGTACCTACTCTAATCTTTTCTACTACTCTCTTTACTAGTTAGTGCTTAGCTTTGTTTCGACATGCGATTTTAATCTAATTTTAGTTCTTTTAGATAACGGTCACAGCGCAACACCGCTAGTTTTTATAGTTCTCTATTATATAGATCTTTTTTTTAATTATTGCTCTAATTGCGCCTACCAACGTCCTATCATTTTCATGTCCCGTCCTTAAGGTGTTAATTATATAATAGAGTAAGTTAGTAAGGGAGGGCCTAGCTACCTTAGCGTGCATGTGGCTTGCTAGCGCCCTAGAAGTGGCGTTAAACCTAGTAGGTTCGCCTTTCGCTGCTATCGCCGCCTAGCTACGCGTGCCAGGGGTACTTAACAAGAGGTCGTTAACACGCGTTTTAAGCTTAGCGATTTTGTTAAGAAGGTTAATATTTTAGTCTATAAAGACCTATTAGTTTTATCTTACTTCTCTAATTTCGCGTCCTAGTTTAGTGATGGTTTCGCTTTATTTTTAGATAATGTCTGTTAAAGCGGAGAGCAGGTCTTTATTCGTAGTATTCTTCTTTATCTATAGGGTAGGTTAACTATTTTTAACTAGAATACACCTACTTTTATTTAAGGACAAATCAAGCCATTCCTGTAATCTCTAATACTATGTGCTCTTCTCGGTAGGCTTTTATGTACAGTTCTTCTATAGTGCTGCTAGTTTGGTTAAGAACGGCGGTGTAATAGGGTTGTGTTTAGGGGTTAAGATAGCTATTGGCGCGTCAGGTACCGCAGCGGTGGGTCCTTAGGACCGCTGCAACGCGGTGCACGATTGATCAGGTGTGCGCGATGCGAATAAAAGAATGTCCGACGATTAATCGGGTTTAGTAGGCGTTCTTCCTTCGATCTGCTATGATACCCCTTTTCCACCAAGATATAGTGATAACCGAAATCGGTTTCCAGTTCCTGCATTTCGGTTATTCTACGCGCATGGTCGGTTGGGGAGGCGCTTACTATATTAGTGTAAGCGTTTTACAGGGTTCAGCTGAAAGCTTGGCGGGACTGCTCGTTGGCGCTAAAGATTGCAGTGAAAACGCCCACTTTGCCTTTCTCGACTTTGCCTTTCTCGCCCACTTTGCCTTTCTCGCCCACTTTGCCTTTCTTGCCCACTTTGCCTTTCTCGCTCACTTTGCCTTTCTCGCCCACTTTGCCTTTCTTGCCCACTTCGCCCTTCTCACTTTCCCCTTCCCACGCACTTTCCCCTTCTCACGCACTTTTTACTGCAATCTTTAGCGCCAAAGAGCAGTTCTGCCCAGCTGAACCTTCCAGAGCGCTTACACTAATAGAGTAAGCGTCTCCCTAAGCGACCGTGCGCGCAGAATAACGAAAGTGCGGGAACCGGAAACCGATTTCGGCCGGAGAATCTATCCCCAACTTGAGAGGATTTCGTCAGACTGGCCAGAGAAAACAGCGAGAACTCAATTTGTGGAGAAAGAGGAGGGAATTTTCAAATAAGGGAGGGAAGCGTAATAGAGACAGGGGAGAGTAACGCGCGCGCGACGCGCCGATTAGCCTAAACGCGTAGGAAAACTGTAAAAGCTACTAAACTTTACCACGAGAACGCGCAGCACGAAAGCGATTTAAATAAGTTTAGTTACGTAAATAAAGATAATTACGTTAACTTTAAGCCGCCTAGGGCCCCACAACTAAACCGTATAAGAAGGATACCTAAAGGACTAGTTAAGAGTAAGGTAGTAAATAAAAACGCGGAGCACATAAGGGCGCGTAGAGTTAAAGGCTAAAACCTAGAGAGAACGCTAGCAGCGATACTAGGCGCTTTAAAAGACCTTAGGGCAGACAATTTAGCACTAAAAGCGGACAACCAAGAGCTTAAAATAGCAGTTAAAAAGATAATAAGGAAGTTAGCTAACACTAAGGCATAGCTTGTAGATGCTAGGGCCTAACTATTAGAACTTTTAGGCAAGTTAAGAACCTAGATAGTAACTAATAGTTTATTATCCTATGTAGACGTAGCACGCACGCTACTAAGTAGTTAACCTAATAACCTACGTACCCTCTCTAGAATAGTAATACTAATAATAATAACTAACATGCCCTACTGCACGATAGACACCTCTAGAGTAGAGGAAACAGATAGACAAGAGGCTTAGATAGGGAGGATCTAAGAAGCTATCAAGCGAGAGATTAGGATAATTAAGGGTAAAGAAAAATGGCGGTGCGCAGCAATAGTAAAAGACCCTAAGGATACTAACAGGATTAGAATTTCGTGTAGGAGTAAGGAGGAGTTAAGGGAGGTTAAGGAAGTAGTATAGAAAACTACTATAAGGGGCGTAAGAATCCTCCACGATCAACTATACCTAGTACAGATAGACAACGCAAATCGCACTACGGTCTTAAATAAGCGCGATAAAGTACGACAAGAGGCTACGCAAGCCTTAGAGGAGGAGAACAAAATGCAGATTAAAAAGATAAACTAGCTAAGCAAAAAGAACTCAGGCAAGGCATACGGATCTATAGTCATATACGTAAAGAGAAGTAGCGAAGCGGCGCGGCTCCTTTAAGGATAATATTTCCACATTAACGGAGAATTAGCATACACCAGGGAGTTTAAGCCCCACGTGGGCCATGTGTAATGCTATAAATGTTAGTAACTAGGACATAAGGCCTTTGCATACACAAGGCAACAGACCTACGCAAGATGCGTAGTGCCAGGTTACTACTATAGAGAATATTAATCTAAAATCCTAAAGTGTATATCTTGCGGAGGGCCCCACGAATCCTTCTTAAAGAACTGCCGGATACTACACCCCAGTTGTAATGAATAGATCGCTCCAGATCTTCCAGCTTAATATAGCAAAGCGGAGAGTGGTATAGTATAGTATAATAAACGACGAATAACTATAGTAATACAGTGTGCTAGCGATTGCGGAGCCCCACACACAACGGAATAAGGAAGGCGGACTACTCACGACCCCTATAGGATACCTAAACTAGATAAAGCTTATACCAACAACACAAAAAGAGGGCAAATGGCCAATTCGGAGCATAATATAGATTAGAAGAGACATTAAGACTAAATAGGTGGCAGTAAACTTATTAGACCTTACGGCAGCGGTACTACGGCTCCATGATAGACACCTCTTAGTCGTGTCGGTGTACGTAGAGGGCACGAATGCACGAGCGCTGGCAGACTCTATTAGCACGCTCCATGCCCTAATCTAGTAATAACGAAATCGTATACGGACGCGCATAGATGTAATACTGGTTAGCGACTTTAACTAGCACGACGCATTGTGGGGAGGAGACGATATAATTACACATTAAAGGGGAGAGGCAGACCTAATTATTAATTTAATAGATAGTAATTACCTGTAAAGCCTACTTTCGCGCGGCACAAAGACTTAGCACCACGGGGACTAAGAGAGCACGATTGACCTAGTGCTTGCTTCTATAGAACTAGCAGAGGACCTAGTGCGATATAAAATACACGGGACCGACCATGGGTCCGATCACAGCGCGATTAAGACAACATTTAACGTGAACACACCGCCTTAAAGAGACGAGGGGAGGCTCCTTTTCAAGAACGCACCATAGGAAGAGATAAGATAAAGGATTATAAGGACACTACTTACTAAACTAGTAATAGGGGATACTTAACATCAGGCAGACTATCTAATAGAGGCAGTACTTAAGGCGGTCCACAGCCTCACCCTAATAGCAAAGCCATCACCGTACATAAGAAGGTAGTGGACGTCGGATCTGACCCAGCTACGGAGGGTACATACGTATTAGAGAAACCAGGCGAGGGCGCAACGTCAGGCTGGCCAACTTAACCTAGCCACGAAAGAGAAAGCAAAAGAGGCAGCAAAACAGTTTCACGATATAGCACGGCGACAGCGAAAGTCCTATTAGGACAACTTCCTTGCAGAAGACGGCAATATATAAAAAGCCGCCCAATACCTCCAGCCAGGCAAAAAGGCAGAATTCGGCAAAACCCCGCCCCTAACCAAGGAAGATAGGACTACAACTAAGGGACCGCAAGAGCAAGCGGAGGAGATACTCTCTATCTTTTTTCCACCACTACCAGAAATAATTAAGGAGGAGGGAGAGAGACACTAAAGAAGGCAACTACCTATGCCACCGCTAAACGTAAAAGAGATAGAACGGGCAGTAAACGAGGCAAAACTATAGAAAGCGCCTGGCAAAGACTGTCTACCAGCGGGAGTATAAAAACAAATATAACCAGTAGTGAAATAGGACGTACTGCGCCTGTTCCAAACGTCCATCAATAAGGGTCAACTACCAACTTAGTGGTTAAACGCCAGGATTATCCCCCTAAAAAAGCCCAAGAAAGACGACTACACCAAAGCAAAAGTATGGCAACTAATCTCACTACTATTAACACTAGGAAAGATAATAGAAGCGGTGCTCGCAGAAAGGATATCGTACATAGTAGAGGAGCATAGCCTCCTCCCTACGAACCACTTTGGGGCCAGAAAGAAGCGTTCAGCCGAATAAGCGCTGCTGGTGCTGCAGGAGCATATATATTAAGCATAAAGGCAGCGAAAGGTGCTTAGCCTTATTAGCTTTAATATTAAAGGTGCATACAATAGTGTGTGCAAGGACAGGCTAATACAGAGGCTATGCGCTAGAGGGATCCCCCAAATTCTAACGCGTTAGGTGGACGCCTTCTACTCGGAGCGAACAGCGAACATTGTGATAAATAGACTATCGTCAGAGAAGAGAGACCTGCCACAGGCAGGACTGCCACAGGGCTCACTACTATCGCCTATCCTCTTTCTCTTCTTTAACGCCGATCTCGTCCAGGGCCAGATCAACAGGGATAAGGGGTTAATTGCATTTATAGACAACTTTAGCGCATAGGTGACAGGTCGCTTAGCCACAGATAACTATAAGGGGCTCTAAAAGTTTATTAGCCACGCAAGCAGCTAGGAAAAGCGGAGCAGTATAACCTTTAAGGCGGATAAAACAACGCTAATACACTTTACACGGAACAAGGGGCGGACCTGCACCCAACCAATTAGAGTAAAAGGCTAAGAAGTTAAGCCAGCAGACGAGGCAAAGATACTAGGGGTTATTATAGATATAGAGCTCCAATACAAGAAGCATGTGGCAAGAGCAGCAACGCAAGGACTAAAAGCAGCAATAGCACTTTCCTAGTTAAAGAACCTATCACCTTAGATAGCTTAACAGCTATTTAGAGCCACAGTGGAACTAGTCGTAGACTACGCATCTTGTGTATGGCAGCACGTAGCTAAGCATACCCCCTTAGCATTCTAGAATATCTAGAGGATAGGTGCAAAGGCTATTATCGACTGCTTTTAGATAATAGCTACAGTAATCGCAGAGGCCGAAGTAGGCATACATACAGTAATAAAACGGCACAGCCACAAAGCAACAAAGCTTTAGGTTAATATCCACTCCCTGCCTAGGACGAACCCGCTAACACAGTTACGTTTTAAGCTATTTATAAAGTTTATTTTACCCCTCTAGATAATAGCCTCAGCGCATGAAGATATAGACACTAGCCACATGGAAATAATTATGCTATATATAATTAGCCCGTGGAGCAAACGCATCACGACAACGGCAGAGCCAGACTTAGAGAAGGCTATAGCACTAGTACACTAAAAGAACAGAATAAAGATTGCAACTAGCACGTCGGCGCGCTGTGGCAACGTCGGAGCAGGGTAGGTAACACTAGACACCCAGGACAACAGGACAAACAAACCCCGCACTAGCTCTGCTATCCTAGGCCCAAGGGAAGAGCAGAACCTGTATATAGCAGAACTATTTACTATTGCAGGAGCGCTAGAGGCTCTAGGGAAACCGCACTAGAGGCGAATCGTAATCCTCACAAGAAACCTGGCCGCCCTTCAGGTAGTTCGCCAGCCAAAGAGACAGTGAGGACAACACATTATCTAAAGAATCTACCGCACAATCCAGGACCTGGAGATGCTAGAAAACAAAGTAGATCTTATATAGATTACAGTGAAATGTAGCAACGCTCTTACAGACGAAGTAAAGAAAGCGGCAAAGAGGACTACGCAGGAGGGTAGTACGCCACCCATACGGCAGCTTTAAGCTAAATTAACTGTTATTAACACGATAATGGCAAAAGCACAAGTAAAAAGGACTCTGCTAGACGGCACAGGTGCATATAGCAAGCGGATAGATGCAGCACTACTAGGACAATATACCCGCAAGTTATACGACAACCTTAGCAGACAAGAAGCGACCGTGTTAGCACAGCTATGCACAGGGATAATACGGCTAAACGCATATCTCTACTAGATTAGAGCAGCGGATTCTAGGGCATGTGCTTATAACCACACGGAAACACCTAAGCACTTCCTCTTCCGATGCGCGCGATAGGACACGCTTAGGGAACAAATGCTAGAGCAATCAGACACGCTAAGGGGAAGCCTCTTATTCTACCTTAGAGGGAGAGCAAAGACAGATCCAGCGAAGACATAGACACCGAGCATAGAGGCAGTAAAAGCGATAATTCGATACGCGATAGCGATAAAACGCCTAGAAATAGCAAGCGGAACGTAGGAGGAAAAGACTAACCCTCTTACTTAGCAGGTTCTGCTTCATTTGCTAAAGAAGGGACACTGAACACTTAGGGGAACA
Organism: Bimuria novae-zelandiae CBS 107.79; assembly: GCA_010015655.1. Lineage (NCBI taxonomy): Eukaryota > Fungi > Ascomycota > Dothideomycetes > Pleosporales > Didymosphaeriaceae > Bimuria > Bimuria novae-zelandiae. Next base: position 125,179 of record ML976696.1, on the reverse strand, counting down.
ACCCTAAGACAACTTGCTACTAATCACTTAGGAGGGACTCTAGATACACAGAGTTAAGATGAATAGACACGAGGATGGTTATCTATAGGGGCTAGAGGGAGTTAGGTCACTACTATAAGCTCTGGTATGTAGTTAGCGTAAAAAGGCCCTTTAGGCGAGTGAGCCGGGCGTAATAAATCAATCAATCAATCAATCGATTTCGGCCGCGACTGTACCACGAACGACGCTAGTATTTCTCCCTAGTCAACTACGCCGCCTACTGACTTCTAGGCGCATCAGGCACCCCCGAACGCCGCTCTATTTCAATCCGTGCCACATTGAATTCCGCTTACATGGATCTGTGCCAGGCGTCGAAGTCATTTTACAGCATGAGCGTAAGTTGATCCGACTCACCTCGCTGAGATGAAACGAACTTCCCTGCCGAAAACGGTGCTACCAGCAGCTACCAGTGCGGGTGGCGTCGAGAGGCCGCGACTGCCTCCTCACCATGGATATGTGGCACGATTGACAATAATGTCCGGGATCTCGACCCCTCCGTTACTGTGGTCTCGCAAATTTCGATTCGCACCGATCTCTACTCCTCGTTGCTGGAAAGTTTTATCGAATGGGTATGATGGACTGACTATGTATTGCTTTTCTCTCTCGGCTGTCCTATCTTCGCCTCGCTCATGGACCACTCGAAGTTGATTCTTTGTCTCGTCTTGATCCCATGCACCCCAAAAAAGGGGTGATTACGAACCACAAGGATAATGGGCGTTGCATGTGAAAGTACGATGTATCTATGCGGTATCGAATCGTAATTTCGATGTTCTTGCAGCGTGTCCTTCGCGCACACTTTGTCCCTATGGTGCAGGTCGCCTTTCTTGGGCAGGTCACTCGTCCACATACCGTAGAAATTCGATAGTACCGGATCCGCCGTCAGTTTTTCTAACAAATAGAAGAAAGATCCAAGACCAACGGCGGATCCAGTACTATCGAATTTCTACGGTAGCTTTCCGCCTTGTTGTTCCTTTTCGCTCTCCAGACGTACTCATGCAAGGCAAACATGCAGATGTTTTGAGCATAAAATTCGCCAGAGCGATGGCCACGATGATGATCTTTTGAGAATTTTAGGTAGAGCAGAATCTATATCCTTGTCAGCTTCACCGTGCGCATACTCGGCGGCAAGCCCTGTAAGAAGTTCAGCCATACCGCCCTAGCTTGGCGCACCTGCTTATAGAAACAAAACTTTAGTGAAAGGGGCGAGTATCCAAATCTCCAGAACATTAGCAGACATTGAAAAATGAAGGTACCGTCATTGCTTGCTGGTGGACTAATGGCATCGCATAGTTGTCGGAACAGTTGGCATTGGTTGTATTTCCCAGCGGTGATGATATTCACATGACTGGTAACTTTCTAGGATCCAGGATGATAAATCTCCACGGACCGGTCCTGCGACCTCGACTAGGTAGATAATATTTCGAGACCTGAAAACTGACGTACACTAGGTGGTCCCAGCGCCTTGCTTCAGGATACCGTATACCCACCGAACGCCCCGTGCAAAGGATGACCAGATTAGGGCGGAAATTGAGGTGGCGCCTCTTCTTCTGTGCCACCGGCATCATTTCCTGTTTCCTGTTTCTGAAAAAGAAAAGAAAAAGAACCGTTATTTGACCAGAGTATTTGAACGACGATACCCTTCGTGCGGTTAAACAATTTACTGTAAACTGGTGAGCGTGCCTGAAGTGCTGGCTTGCTGGGCAGTATGGACCAAGTTACCCAGCTCAAGCAGCGCTGGCAAGCTTTAGCTAAAGGTTTGTTCTTAACTCCTAACGGAATATCAATAGATACTCAATTCACACAGAGCTTCTGCGCCGTGAGCGTTTGCACGTTAGACAGAAACTACGCGAAAGCATCCTCGTTAATGATTCAACAAACGAATGCCCCAACCCTAGTCCTGGGAGCGCTACCGAGAGCTGTGCTCAGATTCAGGGTACGTCAATAATTGGCTCAGTGTGTCAACTTCGAAAGTACGAGCTAATGACTGCTTAGACAAGGTTGATCCTCTCTATCGAGCCAGCCGTACCGAGCACAAAGTACCGTGTAATCCCGCCACTTCTTCACCAGTAGGCCCTCGAGAGCCTAAAACACACGTTGCGAAGGAGCACAAAGAACCAGACCGGGACGAGGATACATGGGATTCGACGTTACAGAAAATCGACATAGGCTTGGAAAACCCCCGTTCACATATAGGATGCATAAAGGAGAGGGTAGATAAACTTGAGGCAGCATTAAGAGACGTGGAGAAGCAAATGGGAATTGAATGAGAAACCTGAAGGCAAAGTGGTGCCATAAACACCATGGGCAGGCGAGGAATCGGAAAATATCCCAGTGTTTGCAATTGAATAGACTACTCAGACTAATAGATTTCGTACTTTTTTATCCTGATCGTCTCAGAGCATAGCTCATATCAGAGCATCCCTCCAAAGGCACTACGTTACCTGGCATTGAGCCACTAAATTAACCAACCTGCTGCTTGAACTGGTTCTATCAGCTAACCGTCAACAACTGCTCGAAGAACCCTCCAATCTGCTTCTCCCGATCCACAAGATGCATTTCCAGAATCCAATGACGCTGAAAGCCGCCTTTTCCGACGCTCCTCATTTTATCTGCGTTCCCTTTACTGGTGTAAAGGCTGGCTTTTTCCTTCGGGATTCGCTCATGAGGAGAGTCTCCAAGCAGATGCCTCGAATGCGCACCGCCAAACTCCCAGCCCATTTCCTCGGCTTGCTGGCAGGCGATGGCGTAAAGCTGCTCTCCGGTGATGTTCTCGTTCGCATCAAACTGCTGCTTCACCGCCTTCCACGCCACCTCGGGATCATTGCGGAGCTTCAGTTTTCTTGGGTCATTTCCGAGGACGTATGTGCGACCAAAGTCCGCTAGGAAAATGTTAGCTTTAGTGTGTGCGTACCACAGCAGGAGGCGAACTGGGTTTTTTACTATCTGATGGAAGTTGGAGTGGCTATATACATGAAGTGGAGTATCTAGAAGATTCTAGATCAGCAGGGTCACATGACTATGTGACGACATAGTCGAGTTGTAATGTTAGCTAACACACCCCCCTAGCTTAAGTAAATTATAGAAACGAAAGCTAAAAAAGGAGTAACTTTAAGCTTTTAGTAATCTCTGCGTGTGTTCCTCTAGTACCACCCCCCGAGCTTGTCTGATACAATATCTTCTAAGTTTGTTTGAGGCTCTAGTAATGCTAAAATATCGCTAAGTCCTAGCTGGCGTATAAAGCTGGCGTGCTTTTGGCGTGGAAAAATCTTTGTAAAACTATTTGCGGGCATTTCTGCAGTAGGCTTCTATTTAATCTGTAATCTGCCTTCTAATACTTCCTAACGTATCTAGTGGTGGTGCACGTCTACGTGCTTGAGCTTTATCTAAAGCTTATTAGCTATCTTAGTTATAATTAAGACAGTTTGCTGGTTGTTGCACTAGAGCAATAGTATAAACTCTAGGTTAAAATAAATTGCCTAAAAGAAGCGTTACTACCACTCTATCTCTCTTCCTGCTAGTGATAGAGATAGCAACTTAGCCTTAGTAGTTAATTTCGTAACTAATCGTTAAATTGTCGCTTTCCAATTAATAGGTAGGCCGTAAAGCTTGAAAAGATAGCCTTAGGAACTTTAACGAGTGTGTAGCTCATTTACAAAGGCCGTATCTAATGCGCTATAGAACAACGGTTCTAGTTCTTGCTAAGCTAATTCTAATTCTGGTGTTAAGATACTCGTAATTCCGCCTTGTATATTTGCTAATGCACGAATAGCAAGGTTCTTTATACTAATTAGGTATTGCTAAACATGCTGCGCTGCGTGCATATGCTTCTACCTTAGATTCTAAAGATAACGTGCTAGTATTAAGTGTGCTCGCGCGACGTCTGGGCGTGTTAAGGTTAAGATATATGCTAGTGAGCTAACTAATTACTAATATCTGTGTGTTCGTGCTGCGCTTGGTTCCTCTGTTAAAGGCGTAAGGTTGTTTTCCTTTAATAGTACGTCTAGATATTGTCTATTAAGCTTAAGGTTAAACTTTGTTGCAATCTTGTTAATAAATAAGTTTTAGATTAAGTAGATAGATCTTATAAGCTCTTCTTAAATAACTTAAATTCCTAGGAACTACTTGAGCTCTCCTAGCTCGCGAATGTTATATGTGTTAAGCAGCTGTTGCTTAAACGCTTAGTAGGCGCTTATATTAAGTAGATGTACGAGGACGACAATATCGTCGATATAAAAGAACACGATTAACTACTTATTCGTGAATAAATATAGAACTCCTAGTACTAGCCTTAAGCCGAGCTTCTTTAGGGTTAATAATAGCTCTTAGTACTAAAGCAATAGTGCTTCCTTAAGGCCGTAGAGTGCTTGTTGCAGCTCAAGAAGCTTACCAAATATGTCTATAAATCCTTCTAGGGTACGGCAGTACATCTTTCGCGATAGTTAAGCGTTAAGAAAGGCATTTAATGTGTTAAACTAAAACATTAGCAGGCTAAAGGCTGCTGCTAAAGCAATAAGTGCTTAAAACACTTTTATAGTAAGCGTAGCAGCGTATGTGTCTCCCCACGTGTCTTATAGGTCTCCTCGTACGCAGAGTCGTGCCTTAAACTTGTATAGATATCTATCTTTATCAAACTTGTACGTGAAGACCCATATTAGGGGTAGTATCTTAGCATCTACTATAGCTAATATTGCCTTAGTGCGCTTAAAATAGTGCTTTTTCTAGTAGCTCTTAAACTTTGCTCAAACTACCTAGGTAAACTCTGCGCTAAATAGATAATTCTTAAGGTCTTTTTAGCGCTTAGGCGGTGGTGGTAGCTAATCGCGATAAAGCCTTATCTTTAGTAGTTCTCTAGCTAGCTTTACTAGGGCTATCGGATTTATTGCAACTGTAAAAGCTATATAGTATATAGCAAAGGCCTAATTTAGTTACTTCCTTACTTATTTGCCTACTACGATGTTGCTACTGCTTCTAACCTTAGGATTAGCTATCCTGGGTGCGTTGTTTCTTCGTCGATCTGGAACATATTCGTCTGAACTCGCCCATCCTTTGGGTAGAGTGGAAGATGCTTTTTAAAGCTGGCTTTAGTGGCCTAATGCGATCAGCATAAGTGGCCCTTATTCTTAACTAGTAATATTCTCCTGCTGCGGTGCTCTAATATAGATTATTAGTTTATTATCTTCTTAATTAGACTGCATGTCTTCTTAGTTACACTATATTTCTTAGAGTAATTACTCTTATAACTGCTGTTTAGTGTCCTGCTCTTTTATAGTTTGCTAGTTATCCTGCGCATCTTGCGTGCCTGTGTTAAAGATTTCCTCGCCTTCCTCCTGCTAAGGTGGCGCTGTGTTGCTACGAATTAATGGCTCCAGCGTCGGTAGATAGGCCATATAAGGCTCATCCTCCTTATTGCGATTGTGTATAGTGTAAAGCTGTGACTGCATCGGCTCGATTAGATTAGTTAAAGTGGCCTGTGTGTCTTAGGAGTAAGGTATATCTAAAACCTTAATTTCTTCCTGTGTTATAGCCTCCCTCTCTAGGTTATTACTAAAATAACTTTCGCGCTTAAAAATTACATCTCGTGCGCAAATTACCTGGTCTTTTTTAGGTAGCTAAATGCGAAAAATGTTGGTAGAGTCGTATTTAACCAAGTATCTAACAAAAGTGCGAGATTCAAGCTTATCAGCCTTCTTTAGCTTTTTGTTAAGAATGTAAGCTTTGCATCTAATTAGAGCAAAATAAGCAACTAAAGGCTGCTTGCCGTAAACAAGCTTATAAGGCGTTTTCCAATTAATAGCTTTTATTAGTGTGACATTGGCGATTCGAGCAGTAGTAATAGCTAGTTTATTTAATAGTGACTTTAGTAGTCCTGCTTAAATTCAAAGCGCTCTTACTTTTATAATAATAATATGTCTTACTTTTTCTGCTGCGCTAAGCTACTTAGTAGTATCTAGAGCTTATAACTTAATCTTAAAGCCTGCTTGCTTCGCAATGTTATAGAGTTTAAGGCTATAGCCCCGCTTACCATCAATCTTAAGTACAACCACAATATACCCATACTAACGCTAGATCTTGTTAATTAATACTTTTAGCGCTGGCACTACTAAGTGCAGTGTCTTGTCTATAAGTGTGGTTACTTTATGCCACTTTGAGTACTCGCACACAGCGTGTAGTAAGTATTAGTCTCCGTTGTAGCAGGTCTCCCCTGTAGGGATAAGCTATATAAGATTAATTATAATGTGATAGAATGGTCTCGTAGCCTATTCTTTAGGTTAGCGTCTGCTTACTTAAGCTACTAATTTCGCTTTAATGCATGTGTCGCATTCTCGTAATTAAGGTGCTTGGGTATCTGGATCTAGAGCTATTCCTCTTACGTTCTCGTTTATATAATTAATTGCTTCTTTGCTTGCATGGGCAAATAACTTATAAGCTTTAATGTAGGATGCTATAATTGGGCGTTAATCCTCTCTTAAGGCCTTGTATGCTCGCCGAAGCGCTGTAGCAAAACTACTTAGCGTCAGTCAATCGTTGTCCTTGGCATCGATAATCCAGTGGCCATCCTTGTGCTGTAGCGAGCAAATAACGTTTGACAGATAATACTAATATATTACATCTTGTCCTAAGTTAAACTACACACCTATTGCTTGGCATCTTAAGAGGCTTACAACGTTCGTGAAGAAACCTTCTACAAGAGTAATATCTATAAGTTAGATCTAATTTATGCTATAAGGCAAGTTTATATTAAAAGTAACTTTTCCCTAGGCTTGTATAGGTACTATTAATCCTCCTATAAAGAGAATATCCTCTAGTTCTGCCTTGCGCGTCTCTGTCCATCCAAAACAGGTTAAGTTATAGATATAAATGTTAGAACTAGGGTCTAGAATCTATTAGTTAATAATTATAGGTAGCGCTTTCTGCTACACCTGTTATAGCTATATAACAGAGAATGAGCTATAGGCAGCAAACCTCTAATTATAACTTACTAATATCTTTCCGTTATTAAGCTTTATTAGCTTATCTACCTTCTTTATGCTTATCCTATCTCTTATAAGGATATTACTAATTTTCTTAACTTGCTCTAGGTCCTTTAAGGCCTCTATAACCTTAGCTTGCGTGGCCTGTACTAGTCGGAAGTTCTTTAGTTTCTTCGGATAGTCTGGGACTAGGTACTAGCAGTCCTTGTACCAGTGTTGGCTTCCACAGATACACTTTGGTTTTCCCTTTGGCGATCGTTCTTTCTGTTCTTGGCTTTGTTATGCTGAAACGCCTAGTGTAGCAAACGTTCTGGGTGAAGCTGTAGTAAGTCCAATTCGTTAATAATACATCCTAAATTAGGCAACATAGTCCGCTAGAGATTAAATCTCATCCGTTTTCCTAATAGTTTCTTTTAGAATAAGGTCGTGGTGTGATGCAGCGGCCCACTCAGGAGCAATTATTCTAACAACTACTAGAAAATCGTCTTAGGCTTAATAGCCTATTGTCTTAGGAAGGTCTGCCTCCCTGCATTAATTTATAATATAATTCTAGTTATTAAGCCATTATTTAAGGTTGCAGCTTTAAGGCTTCTCCTACAGAGCGCGGTATTTAGTTACTAGCTCTCTACTACGTGTAGCTATAGTTAGTGCAAGCTACTACTTAAGCGCGATTAATTAATTATAGACGTTGTCTTTTCTATTAATTAGGTAGAGGTGGCGAGTCGCGATAGTACAGCTAATTTCTATAAGAAGCTCGCCTTCTCTCCGCTTTAGGTTTATATATTCTATTCTCTTGTATCTCTAGTCGTAAAGGAGATTGCTATACATCGCCTACTAGCCTGCATCTAACTAGCTAATCGCAGTTACTCCAGCCTTAATAGCGCTAGGTAATAGTTTTATAGGTTTAATAAGCTTCGGTAGCTTATCCTTCGGCTTTAAGATGTTATAGTATTTTTAGATACTGTCTACAATAGCCTTCTCTTGTCGTAGCTAGAACCATGACTCTTAATCTGCTAGTCTATCTAGTATAATAGTCACGCGTGTGACTCCTTGGTCGCTGAGCGACATCGTGATAGCGACACTACTTTATGGCTGTCGTCTATATTAGGTCTTCGACGCCAATGCTACGGCGATCGACAATAAGGTCTCTGATACCAACGTTACGGCTATCGATAATAAGGTCTGTATAAAGAATAATAAATAAACTTAGTAATTATTAATTACAAGTGCAATCCGGGCTTATAACTATGTGCGTACCACAGCAGGAGGCGAACTAGGTTTTTTACTATCTGATGGAAGTTGGAGTGGCTATATACATGAAGTGGAGTATCTAGAAGATTCTAGATCAGCAGGGTCACATGACTGTGTGACGACATAGTCGAGTTGTGATGTTGGCTAACATTTAGTGAGACAATCACGATTCACGAAAAGCCCCCTACCTTCCAGGCTGCGAAAACTAGTCCAGGGTCGACGAAGAAGATGTCGTCAGCCTCGATGGTCCAATCGGGTGGATTCTCATTATACGGTGACAGATTGTTCGGACCAAACGCACCGCCCGCTTGTGCCAATAAGTTCGAACGTTGTGTCGCTTTTCGCCGAGTGCATGGATCTCATCGATGAGTTGCTTCTCCGTAATGCCAGGCCGAATAAGGTGTCGTGAAATTTCGGCGAAGAGCGCGTCGGCTTTGTTTTGGGCATCTTTGAGGGAGGCTGCGCGCTCCATTTCGGTAGTGTAGACAGCTGAAGAAGCCATATTGCACACAGTTAACGAAGTGTGGTTCTCAGATACGTGGTTATAGTGTACAAGAAGGTCGGGACAATTATATAAGACCGGTAAGAAAAATTAACGCCCACGGGTTTAAATGCGGCTCGAGCTTGGGAGGTGGAAGTCCACAAGCCAGCAGCTGTGAGTCACATGATCAACTGGCTTCCTACCACAGGAACACTGAGTTATTGGGAAGTCCGTGCGAGGGTGACACGCTGGCTAGGTAACTAGATGCTGAGTTTCGTTCTGCTAAGCGTATAGTATACTTTGACAGTATCTTTCAACTTCAACGATGAAACGCGATAGATTTTATTTGCACTATAGTAAAGATTCTTTGCGTCTCTGTCACACCTCGCACAATGATGCCGACCAGCTTCATTCTTCCGAAGACAACGACACATCTAGGCCTCGTCACCAATCTCATTCTTTTTTGCCCAAGCTTTCATCTCAAATTTCAGATCGCTCTGGAACCTCGAAGTAATCTTTGCCATAGTTTGGATGTGTTCCAGTGTAATTTTGTCACCGTCTGTGGAGCCGAGGGATGCCGCCGAGAAGAGCACGTTGCGAACTTGATGTCCATTGAGCGGTTTGAACCAGTCCTTCGCGTCCTTCTTCTTGAAACAGTCGAGTATAGCCTCCCGGTTCTCAATCTTGCTCTTTGGCACACTTTTAATGAACTGCTCAAAAATGGCGGCCTTCTCTCCATGTTCAAGAGCTTCGTACTTGATGCCAAGATTAACACGGGACAGGACGGCAACGTCGAATTGTTTGATACGGTTCGTGGTGAGTATGAGAATGCCCTGATAGTATTCCAATACTCGCAGTAGAACAGAAACCAGAGCGTTACGTTTCAGATCTGATGTATTCGAGCTGCGAGGCTCAAGGAATACGTCGGCCTCATCAAACAACAAGACAGCGCGCCATCGAGCAGCCAAGTGGAAGAGTGACTCCAAGTTGTGCTCTACATCTTCTGGGTCCAGACCAATCAGCGCTTTCAACGTACAGTACTACACCACGTACAGTACGACCCGTAGGGCGAATTGAGCCGTAGGGACGTACGGGCACCTCGACCCGTACAGGGAACCGTCCGTAGCAATTTTCGAAACCGTATTTACGGGTGTATAGTACTACGTTAGATGTGACGGCCCAGTACACTGGCAGGTCACAAGATCCCGCGCCTAAGCGCGACTGCCTTACGCCCCAGAGCGACTGCCTCCCACACCTAGGACGACTACCTGCGCAGATGGGGTCCGAAGGGTTATTCCGTGCCGAACGGCAGCGCACAAAAGCACTGCTGGCCTAGGTACCTATAGTCTCCTCATTGTAGTGTAGCTGAAATAGAGCCAACTTACCTCATCTACTCTTCCGATGCTGGAGCCCGTGCTCGTCCTCACATTAGATAGATTTTAAGTAGTAATTAGCGTGCTATTAGTAAACTTTGCCTATACCCTTAGCTAACTTCTAGCGCGATAATAGCTTATTACTAAAAGCTTATATAATGCTAGTAGAGTAGAATTTTCTATAAAGTCTTATTAACCTCGTACTTTTACCTTTATATAAGTATTAGCAGTAAATTAATTATTATAAATTATTTTATAATAATTAAAAGCTTATAGTTTACCTACTTATAGGTATTATCCTCCTTATCCTTATAGCTGTATTACTATGCCACGTCTAAAACAAGGGCAGCTACTATTATATTAGTAAAGAGCTTTAAGTTTTTAAATAACTTATTATTAGTATCTAAAGCGCTTTTTAAAGTTAAAGTCTTTATAGTATTTTATATTTACCTTAGTAAGCTACAGGCCTTAGGTCCTTATTTTAATATTAATTAGACTTACCTTTAGCATAGTAAGAAGATTTTAAAAGCTTTATAAGTTAAGCATAAGATTAAAGGTAAAATATAAGTACTAAGTAAATATAAGATTACGTTTATTTAGGCATATAGTGTAGAGCGTAATTTTATTAATAATAATAGGATAAAGTTAACGCTATTTCTTTATAAGGAGTGATATATAAATAGAAAAAATTCTTATTATTAAATAATTAATAGAACATTTTATATTAAGAATTACCTATAAAAGACTTATAACGTTAATTTAAATGCTAGATTATTACTTTTACCTAAAGCTTTGCGGGCGAGCACTCCATAATAATAATATATTATTATTATTAAAGCTAATAGTAACCTCTTTTATATTTACTAATAAAAGCAAGAGTTATAGTTAGCATACGTATATTAGGTAGTAATTAATAACTTAAGCTTTAATATATTAGTATATCTATTAATAAGGGGCTTACTAACTTAAAACTAAACCTTACTACTCTACGCCCTACTTATAAGCTATACTACTTTTTTAAAACACGTAATAACGCGCCTTAAGAATAGAAAGTAAAAAATTCAAAGTATTTTTAACCGCTTTAATAAATAAAATAAGCGTAAATTATAATATATAGAGCTTACTAAATAATATAGACTTTTTAAAAATTATTGCTTACTTTATTAGTAAGTAGTACTAGCGCTATACTAAGACCCTAAAGATAGGTAGATTTAAGAGAACTAATAGAAATCTAAACCTTACTAACGCACCTTTTAGATACTAAATATTAGTAATATAACTTACTTATAGCTTTTTAAGTTTTATTTTATAATTATTATAAAAGGCACCTTGCTAGAGCTTTCTACGCTAGCTAGGGTTAAGCTAAGCAGCCGAGTAGCCAAGCACGTAATTCCCTAGACCTATAAATAGCTAGTCGTTGTAGAGCTTCCTCTCCTTAATAGACTTTATTTTTAAGCTCCCTAATTATTATAACTATACGCTATAGTTATAAGCCTAGTACTTTTATAATATTTTATAATATACTTACTCTATACTAGTTAATAATTATAGTAATAAACTATTTTTTACTTTTTATTATCTTTATGCTTACGTCTTAACGCTTATAACTTATAATAAAGCTAGACTATATAATAATTACTATAAAGCTCTTAGTAAGTAACTAATTTATAAATTATAACTTATTTCTACCTTAGTACGCGTAGCTTAAGTACTATATAAAAGCTTAAAAGATATAAAATTATATTAACTATAAGGTTCCTAAGTAAATAAATATACACGACTAGGCTCTAGAGCTACTAAATATAAATACTAAAGGCAAGCCCTATATATAATAGCTTAAGCGCTATAAGCTAGAGTCTACTATTTATAGTTAGCTTATAATAAAGCTTTAGGCATTCTAGAACTAAGTCTATATTATAGTTAATTTATAAAAGCTAGAGCTTATAATACTATAGTTAAATAAGTAGTAAACGCTATAGGGGCTAATTAGAGAACTTAAAAATAATCTCTATCTAAGTAATAATAATTAGAAGGAGCAGATACGACATATATATAGAGAGGTTAGCCTACACCCACAAAGCAGCAGAACAACAGACATAACTAAATAGCTATCTAAATAGAACCGCGCACACGCCAACGCTGTGCTCTTAAATCTTCTAAAAATAAAAGGTATATTACTAATAAAGGATTTCCTACGTTTAGCACTACGATATAACTATAAGTACGCTTAGAGAGAGCTTACTAACCTATCGCGACCAGGCGCAGTAGCAACTCTATCTTTAGAAGAATACGCTCGCTAGCTTGCGCAGCTTGGCTAAACAACTAAGCACGCAGGCATATACGCTACGCTTAGAGGGCGCACTCATAATACGAGCTATAAGTGCCTATATAGAGCAAATAGCTAGCATTAATAGAAGTCTATAGAGTGTAACCGCCTTTAGTACGCGCTCTAAGGAGAAGCTTTTTATAAGCTTTATAATAAGCTTATAAGTAAGGAGATTAGTGAAATTAAAAGCTAAATTTAAAAGAATTAGTAAAAGGTAATATAAACTAAGCTTAAGTATAAGGGGTAGGTAGTAGACCCTCCTTTAGTCTTTTTAGGAAATATTAAAGCATAGATTATAATAAGTTTATAAGTAAGTAAACCTTTACTAGCTAGGCACTATACTTTTATAGCTACTTATTCTTTTATTTATATACGTAGGTACTCGCGCGGGTCACGTTATAAGTAAATAATTACCTTTAAATATTTATTAAAGCTTTATAGTAAAAGTATACTACTCCTTTTCTTCTCTACCTTTCTCTTAAAACTATATATAAATTAGCTACTTAGACTAATTACCTAATAAGCTAAAGATTTAAGCTAGACGCTTTTTAAGCTTTACGCATAAGTTTACTACCTTTTATACTTTAAGTTATTATTTAGCTTATTTTACTACGCTTTATAAGCTAGGGGGTATATTATAAAAAAAAATTTACTAGAGCTTTTTATACTAGCTAGAGTTAAGCTAAGTAGCTAAGTAGCTAAGCATATAATCCCTTAAACTTATAAATAGCTAGTTATTGTAGAGCTTCCTCTCCTTAATAGATTTTGTTTTCGAGCTCCCTGATCATTGTGACTGTGCACCACAATAATTATATAAGCGCTATATAAGCTTAAATGATCCTTAATATTATTTATAAGTATAATTTTATCTAAAAACTTTATTTGTCCAAATGGTAGTAGTCACGTGGACCGGATGCACACGGATCTCTGTGCGTAAGACCTGAAAGGGTACGGATCTCCGTGCACAGAGACTAGGAATATATTAACCCTTTCCTTCGTACAATAGACAGACAGAAGCAATCAACACCAGTTACCCACCCCCCCTAGTACGATATTTACACCGTACAAACCTTTCTGCCTCGTACGCAATTGCTAGCAGAGAGTCTATTTAATACTAATTAGTAGTTTAAATACTATAAGAGAGAAAGCTTTTTTTATACCTTTCTATTTAGAGGTTCGCGTATAAGAAAAATCCTTTTCCTTACTATTTTAACTATAAATTAGTAAGAGTAAAGATAGAGTCTAATTTACGTACAAGTAGCTATAAATTTCTATTTAATTACCTAAGTAAGAGCAAGAAACCTATCTATATAATACTATTTAGAGGTACTATATAAATAGTAGTGCTTATTTAACGCTAGGAGATCTATTTTATCTTTTTATATAAAGCTATTTAAAGGTAATATATAATAAAAAGTAAGATAGTGCGCAATAACGCATAACTAACTATTATAAAATAATAAGTAATGCTAGCTCTATCCTAAACTAACTAATATAACGTATTAACGTACGACTAATACGTACCGCTTATAAGTATCTTAGTAAAGACCCTAGCAAAGCAGATAAACATTAAGAACTAGGTAAATAAAATTAAACTATTAGGTAATATACTAAAAAAAAAACTTAACTTATACGTAACTAACTTAATTATAAAACTTTACGCGTTAAGCGTAATAAGCGTATAAACTTTTAAGAACTTTTAAGATAATTTTATAGAGTAGAAGCTTATACACTTTAAAGATCTTAGCTAACCTTTTTATAAGAACTAATTACTACCCTATAAAACAAGGGCATTAGTTTTAAGAAGAATAAAATAAAGGCTACTACGCTATATAGACTTATAAAAAGAGAATACGCTTTTAACGTCCTATTATAGCACTATATAGAATTGCTATTACTAGCGCTAGTTCTAACGCTGTAGATTATGTCCCCGTACAAATCACCCGCAGACTCGATACTTCCTCCGCAACTAGTACAACCACCTCATACCAGCCTATCACACAAGAGCACGACCGGGCAGCTACATATTCCTATAGTTACAGCTCCGCACGAGATCCCTTAAAGCCTATACCCACCGCACACGATCCAATCGCCGTACAATCCATACTAACTTCCACCTACACGAGGGATTGCAGCGGAGAATCTTGCGCCTAAGAAGGTCGTACAATTCCAGAAGGCCTGGAAGAAGGAAAACAACTACACAGGGCAACCGTACGATATCCTAGCTGATAAGGCGATGGTATTCATTGAGCTTTGCCAATGCCTTGTTATCCATAAGGCTTCGTACGCAAGCATTTTTCCTAATATCCTTGAAGGGCGTGCGCACATGTTCTACCTTCACAATATTAGCCCAGGACGAACATGGAAGTTATTATATAAGCAGCTCAGCAATCACTTTAATACTAACGTAAACTATAACTAGTATTAGATAAATTAGACAATAATAAGCTTCTTATAAATTAAATAGGAAAACTCTATAAAAACCCCGTATAAAGCTCTAAAAGTAATAATTAATAAACTTACTTTTATATAAAGAGCCCTTACCCTATAATTCTAAGGCGAGATACCTCTTTATACTACTATTATATAAGTATATTAAGGATAGCCTAAGCTAGAATAAGCTATATTCTTAATTAAGCCTACGTATAAAGCATTATTTAGCGATCTCTATATAGCACTCTAAGTCTCTATTAACTAATAAAATAATACGTTTATAAGCGAATCCTAGGATGCGTACTACACTAATAGGCAATATAGCTTATTACGTACGTAAGGCTATTAATAACGTAGAAGAAGCTCTAGGGGATATAAAAGATTATTTAAATTATAGTACTTTGCACGACTAAAGCGATGCTTTATTTATTATAAAGAAGGATATTAGTTTATAAATTATCTTTACATAGATTAATTCTATATAAAACGCTAGTATATCTCCTTATATAAAAAATTCTATAATAAAACACTAACGCGTAAGGAGGTAAGCGCGTATATTTAAGAATTTAAAAGTAAACTAAAGTAAGAGGAAGAGGAGTCGTATAATAATAATAACCTAAATAAAAAAGAAGGTAAAGAAATTATTAACTATTTTATTATAGTTATATTTTTCTATTACGTAATAGCAAAGGACATCTATAGCCTAGAACCTAAGGAATACGCAGAATAGTTTATCCTTAAAAATTAATATTACATAGTATACTAAGGTAAGCTATGGGACACTAGCGCGGCAAGGATTTCTACTATTAAAAAGTTATAACTTAAAGCCTACCTGCGAGAATTCCCTCGTACGAAAGTAGACTAAACACTAAGTAAGGAGAGTATTAGCTTTAAAGGATAAGGATTAACAGGATTAGTTAGTACTATATAAATTACTAATCTAGTTAGTAACGTAACGTACTATATCCTAGACACTCTAATACTATTCTTACTATTTTTTATAAATGCAGACTAAATAGGTACGTACTTTAATAACGTGCAGAATATAATTATATAAAGTAATAGTAATACTATCCCTATTATATAAAAATATGGTTATCTATTCTTTAACATATAAAAGGAGGAATTAATATACTTCTTTACTAAATAGGAACTTTAATAGCTATATAAAAAATTTAGCGATCCTTATATAGAATAACTTTACATAATACTTAAGCACGCTAGATATAACGTTAATCCCTTATACTTAAGGAGATTAAAAAGTTCTCCTATATATATTAGCTACACGATCTAGCCCTATAAAGATTTAAGTTTACTATTAAGGACAATTTATACTTTAATTATAAGATAGTAATTAACGTTGTATAAATTAGTAACTAAGACGTACTCTACGTAATTAACGCGGATATATTATTCTAAGTAGTAATCTTTTTAAAATTAATATTTATATAACACACCTAGGACGCGCTATACAAGTGTTAGATTAATATATACTAAGACCTACCTAATTATATTATATATAATCCTAGTACAAACTTTGCGTCTAAAGACTTCTAGAACCGCGCGAAGATTGTGGGAGCAACATATTAATAAATGCTAGTTAAGGCTTACTAGGCTATAAAGAAGATTAAACGCGCGTACGCGCCGTTATAACGCGCGTATAATATTCTCTATATAGAATTAGATAATTATATAAATAATAAGTTAGTATTATAGATAACTATTAAAGCCCTTAATAATACAGCAGGACCAAACAGTCTAGTACCTATATTACTTATGTTTAGAACGTACCTAAGAATTAATATAGATTCCGCACTATCTCCTAACATTATTACGTAAGCTAATGCTATATAAAAGGCGATAAGGATACTTTAAAGTAAAAGGGTAAAAGTTAATATTAATTATATAATTAATACTTAGAATAGCCTAATCTTGCACGAAGTACTAAATCTTCTATTTAGTTTAGACGTAATAATATAGCGTAAGAAGAAAGGATGGCTTAGACCGTATAAAATAAAAGAAATTAAAGACTAGGAAATTATTATTAAGCTAAAGAATAGTCTAGTAAAATTCTAGGCTATATAAGTTAAGCTATATTACCGTGCAAAGAATAAGAAATAATCTATATAAGACTTACTAGACCTAGACAAACTAGCTCTTATACGAAAGGATCCTCTATAAGTACGAAAGAGAGGTTAACTACGTAAGTAACTAGTATTAATAGAGGAAGTAGCTCCGCACGATCTACTAATAAAAGATATAAGGTTAGATTTATTATATAAACTAGATCTAGAGCTAGCGCTATAACTAATTAAAAAAGGACGTAGAAGACCGCGTAAGAATCATATATAAAATATAATATTCCTTACCTAAAAGAAAAAAAATAATTATATGTTAGTAATTAAACTCCGCGTAAATAGTGTAATTATAACACTTAAAAAACTATTTAAAAAGTTAGACTATATAGAAATAAAGAGCCTAATTATAAAAGACACTTTTAAGGTGCTTACGTACAATCTATTTATTTATAAGGGATAAATCTTTAACCTTCGCCTTATACGCGAAATTAAAAGGAAATTAACATAGTTATACAAAAAATCACGACTTGTTTTTACAGGGCATTTAGATAAGGAAAAGAAGGAGATTCTTACATAGTCTCTTATAATTTAAAGAATAAGCTAGAGGCTAATCCTAGCTATTAGCCTATTACTAATAGCTTCGTACGGTATACACTATAAGCTACGCGATATTACCCAGGCGTACGTATAGTTAATAAATAGACTTACACGAACGTTGTTCGCACGACTACTAAGAGAACTCTGTAAGAGTTTTCCTCCGCGCACGATATTTAGAGTTGTGCGGCCACTATACGGCGCAGCAGAATCTGGCCTGTATTGGTTCAAGACATATTACAACTACTATAAGGACAAACTTCGCATGGAAACCTCCTTATACGATCTATGCCTATTAATTACGCACGAAGGCATAATAACGTTTAAAATTATAAGGCTATAAATAAATAATACTTTTAGTATTATTATAACTAATTTCGCGCGACGTAAAAAAGAAGAGCTATAAAAGGCTAAGTTTTACGTAAAGCCTAAAATAATTTTTGTTGATACGGCAATAGGCTGTTGGATCAAGACTTCGTTGCAACGATGTGGTATTGATTTGATTCTTGATTGCAGATCTATTGTGGTGGGCTGTTGTGAGAAGTATTTATCGAGCGTGGTTTGTCCCCTGCTAGCCCAATCAGGACTAGCGCAACAAACCACAGGCAAACTGCGCAACAAACCGCAGGCAAACTGCATGGCGGTGAAAGCCGTAGCAGTGTTGCGCAGGTTTAAAGCCAATAATTTTATTATATAAATAGTCTATAAAATATAATAAAGGGAAGATCTAGCTCGTACGAAATAATACTATAATCTTATTAATTTAGAAGGGACAAGCTAGAAACCTTTATATAGTAGACCTAAACATAGAGGACGCTATATAGAAGTATATTAAATAGCGCGTACGAGGTGCCTATATCGTATTAGTGTATTAACCTAAAGTAGTATTTAACTTATCTACTATTACTTAAGCTATATCGCCGTTGCACGACGATATTAAGGCATTAAACGTATAAATCTAATAATAAATTAATACCTAGAATTAAGGACTATTATACGTACTACTTAATTTCTCCTATACGAAGTTATTTATCTTTACTAATAAATTATTCGCGAATAATAAGGACTTAAATTTATAGCTTAGCTTCTTTATTACTTTTAGGACTAAGTAGCGTACTAGGAACTTATATAACTTTAAAAATTATAGGTAATATTATATACTAGAACTTCTCTAAGTATAAACGCGTTACCCGCTCCGTACTAGCTAGTAAGCTATACAGGATAGTAAGAGGATTTGACTGCATAATTACACTAAGCACGATAATTAACTAGATTACACGTACGCTTAGAATACCTCTAGTACCTCTTATAATATATATAGATTTAAGATCTCTATATAAATATCTTATAAAGCTTAGTATAACAAACGAGAAGATGCTTATAATTAATATTATATTAATTTAAGAATTATACGAAAAGAGAGAGATTATAGAAATTAAGTAAATTAATAATAAGGATAACTTAGTAGATGCCTATATAAAAAAGGCGCTAAACTCTACGCTTAAAAAACTAATCTTGTATAATTAACTAACTATAAGAGTTAAAGCGTTAGTTAACAGACTTAAGCCTGTATAAGAGGGAGAAAAGGGCGCTATAGAGTAAACGCTTCGTACGCGCAGGATAAAACAGGGTAAAAAAATTAGTAAGGTCTGTATAAAGGAAAAAGAAAAGTTACTAGTGTTTAAATAGTAGTAGTCACGTAGACTAGATGCACACGGATCTCTGTGCGTAAGATTTAGAAGGGTACGGATCTCCGTGCACAGAGACTAGGAATATATTAACCCTTTCCTTCGTACAATAGACAGACAGAAGCAATCAACACCAGTTACCCCCCCCCCCCTGGTACGATGTTTACACCGTGCAAACCTTTCTGCCTCGTACGCAATTGCTAGCAGAGAGTCCATTCAACATTATTACTTTATAGGGGATAACGCTATAAATAATAGCATAATATTTATTAATAAGCTTAAAGCTATTACGCCTAAGGACCTCTATATTAGTACTTAGTACTAAATACATTATATAAGGCATATAATAATAGCGTAAGTAAATTTAAAGAAGAATTAGCTTAGTTATTACTTAAAGAATAATATATTTTATTTTATAGTTATGGTGCCGTTAGTAAGCTCTATCACTTTATAAACGCAATTTATAATTCTTATAAAAGAAGGTACCTCTTTTAAGATATATAATACTTAATATTTAGTAAGAATAAGCTCTTTAGCTTCTCTACTTATAATTTAATTAAAGATAGTAGTATCTGCTAGTATATTATTTATTTTATATTACTTTACTATAATAAGCTTTATTGGCCTATTTAATAATTCTTTAAGTATGCTTAAAATAATATCTTTACTATAATTAATAAATATTCCCCAACAATTAACACGCTATTGGACGATGAGTAAGATAAGATCTTTATTATAATATAGATCTTAAAGGCATTCCATAAGAATATAAAGTTGCTAAAGGATAACGCTAGTAGTAGCGGATTTAAAAGCTTATAGTAGATAATTATTAACCTATAAGAAATCTACGCGTATTCTTAGTAATAATAATATCAATAGCATTTATTAAATTATAAGCTTTAAGTATTATAATTATATAGTTTATAGCATCGCGCTTGCCCTTAAAAGGTTTATTATATACTTTAAAAAACTTATCCTTAATACCTTGCTATCGCTATATTATTTCGCTACTATCCTTTACCTATTTTTACGACTCCCCTAGTTTAGGACCTACTAGCGGAGGCATAAGCTGTGGCATAAGAAGGTAGAAAAGTCTATTAAAAACGGTTCTTAATAATACTTAGAGTCAGAGAATTTTTATAAAAAGGATAATAATAAGTAACTACTTAAGCTACTTAGTAAACGCAAAGTTCTTAGCGCGTACGCTAGTAATAATTATAAAATTTATATAATATAAGTTAATAATTACTTTTCTACTAGTAAGAAGAGCTTTAAGTAGTAAAAATATATAACTTCGCTAAATAAGTATTTTAATAGTTTTTATAAAAATAAACTTGCTACGTTAGCGTCCCCTAATTTAGTAGCTTTACTCTAAGATCTACACCGCTAGTAGACGGAGATAAGGCAGAAACGTTACCTAATTGTCTACAAAATGGCCATGGATCTGTCCGATTACATAGTCCCTTGCATAAGATACGTTCCTCTCTTGCATGAGATATATTCTACAATAAAGCAAGGGATAACTTTATAGTTATATAGATGCTACCTCCTATAGCAGGAGAACAATTAATAATTACTTTTTATCTTATTAAGATTACCTTTTTAATTTAAAAATTAAGAGTCTTACTACCTTCACTAAACCTTAAAAGAGAGAAAATGTCGCTATTAAAACTTTGCGACTTAATAATTATGTTAACTAATTATATAAACTATATACTATATCCACTATAACTCAAAGCGCGATGCGAACTAATAAATATATAGCTTATTATTAACCTAAATAGAGCTAAACTTCTATGTAAAAAGCTAACTCTACTATCGCCGCTAGAAATAGCAAGTTACCAATTAATTATCCGCGTAAATAACGATAATTAACAGAACCCTCTAACACACCTATTAAAGCTATTAAACTTAGGTCTTAAGGTATATAAGGAGGATATTAAGTTCTATAAGATATAGCTCAAAGACTATAAGATAGAGGATAAAGAATACCGCGAGGAGAGAATAAGTCTTAAGAAAGTAGTTATCTATATTTAATTTACTATATTATAATACCTTTAACGCAACTACTACAAGCCTAAAAAGTAGATTTAGTAATAAATTATGTCTCTAATATAGACTATAGGCGTTAATAAGAAAGATAAACGGGATAGAGTAAAAGCATAATACTTATAGGCTCTAAAGCTAATAAAATAACTTCTAAACTAAGATACTTAGCTAACTAAGTATAATTAGGTAACTATAAAAGCAGAGTCAAATAATATCGCTAAAATATAATTAATCTATAATACTATAAAGGACTTTTTAACTATAATTATAAAGGCTACTCTTACTTAGGGCGTATCCTTTTAAGAAACTAGACGCTAAGACGTAAATATAATAAGGAAGGAGATAATAAAACGCTTTTAAGAATATATAATAATACTTTACCTAATTAAGGGCAAATAGTATAGAGGTGCCTTTGCTATTAGTAAGCTATCTCTCGCTACTGGTAGTGTATCCACTCTAGGCACTAATAGGGACGCCTTTTACGCTGTTAAAGACACGCCAACTTTTATAAATAACTAACATAGATAAGGAAGACCTTAACGAAAATAATCCTTTAGTTAAAGAACTATATCTAAGTAGTTTTTAATAGAGGATATAATAGTAGTTAAAGGTAAAAAATACCCTACTTGTAAATAAAGGCATAGTCTATAAGACTACTTATACGCATATTTAGATTATGCACTAGAGTAGTTTAGGCTATAACCTAGCTTTATAGAAATAGTATAATATAGGATCTAAAATAATTTACCTCTATAAGAGGAAATAAGGAAGGTAAAAAGACTAAAGTCTTAAATATTTAAAATTAAATTATTATACACTCCTACTCTAACTTAAATTACTAATACTAATAATAAGTAACTAAATAGACGCAAGATTACTAAAATCTTAGTAAGCTTTAATACTATATCCTTCTATAATAACTTAAACACGTACTTATTGCGATACTTAGCTATGCTTAATTTAGGTATAACCTACTATATCTTTAATCATATTAATTGCTTTATCTTATACTATCCACTAGCGCCAGGAGACTTTATATAGGCAGGGACTATATAAATATAGATTAAAGGATATAGGAGCGTTTATTTTAACGTATAAAGTATAAGTAGTAATTAAATAATATAGCTAAATAATATTACTTACTGCCTTAATTTGCTTTATAACCTTATATTATTCTAATTGCTCCGGAGGCAAGGCCTTTAGTAGGATATACGGACAGACCTAATAACTCTAAAGAGAAGAGATAATATAGTGCTAGTAGAACTCTAAGAGTTGCATAGACAGTAGGTATTAGAATATAGGATAAGACTAGTAGGTAGTGCTCCTACTAATACTGTGCACGCCACCCACAAGACCAACACACGCACTAAACGAAGACTATAGAAGGTAGACGTATTAACCTGGCACTAATAACTAGGCTATCTAGGCCCCTAGGCTCTTAAACACCTCGTATAGCAATTTAAGGGGGTAATAATTAACGGTTTCCCTATAGTTAAATGCAACGCCTGTAGTAAAGTAA
Organism: Bimuria novae-zelandiae CBS 107.79; assembly: GCA_010015655.1. Lineage (NCBI taxonomy): Eukaryota > Fungi > Ascomycota > Dothideomycetes > Pleosporales > Didymosphaeriaceae > Bimuria > Bimuria novae-zelandiae. The sequence goes on along the minus strand of ML976696.1, from coordinate 102,377 downwards.
AACTAAAATAGTAAATATACTAATAAGCTAGGGAGCTAACTAAAGGCCCTAGTAAGCAAGTTGTGATTAATTTTTATAAGTATAAAGTATATAGCTTAATAAGAGAGAAAAAGCTAAATACTAATTACTAATTAATTCTCTAGCTTTGCATAGGATTTCTACTTTAAGGATAACTATTTAGCACGTTTAATTATTAAACTACTTAGCATCTTTATATAGTTTATAAAAGTATAATATAATATTATAGTAAAAATAATTAAGCCTAATAATAAGATTTTTTTTATTAAGGTAAATATTAAGAAGTGGTGCGTAGCGTAAGGTATTAAAATTAAGCTTTTAGCGCTTAATACTTAAGCATAAAATAGAGGAGCTAAATACTTAAGAGGTGTAATTAAGGAGAAAGCGCGCGCGATACAATTTAACTTTAACTTACTTTAGTAGATATAGCCTAAGATTACCTAAGCCGCGGTCTACTTACATAATTAAACGCTAAACTACGCTAATTAATAGCAATCTCTAATAAAGTGCTCTTTATAATAGTAGCCTTTTAAAATAGCGTTGTTACTAAACTAAAGAAGCCTAATTAAGCTTACTTAAAAGTCTATAGTTATAAGGCCTTTGCTATAACCAATAACACTAAACCTAGTAAGAGTAAACTCTAGCGACTAAATCCTAAAGTATAAAAAAATTATTTAGTTAGCTATAAATTAACTAATATTTAGAGAATATAAATACCCTTTTTAGTAAAAATAATTAGCACTCGCGACGTAATTTTTAATAAAAATACTATATTTTTAGGTAAAACTAAAGACCTAATAGATAACTTTATATATAGTATATTAAAAGAAATAGTAGCTTAGGTGCGATTAGTAGAGTTACATTTTTTACTTTAATAAAAGTAAGCTACTAAGTCCTCCTTTAAGGATAAGATAATTAGTAAAGCGCTAAAGGAAGAGGTTAAAGGAGCTCCTAAGTATAGGTAAGGTAGAAAAGTTAGGTATAAATATCTAATACTTCTCTTAATACTACTACTAGTAATACTCCTCGCATAATTAATAGCAAAAGGTAATTAAAATAAACTATCTTAAATAATATAAATAGGGTAGTTGCGAATAAGCCCGTAGACTGTAGCCTTTATAGCAGGCACTAAAGCTAGTAGTAGCGGTAAATATAAAGGTAAGGCTCTTAATAAGGCGTAACTTTAATAAATAGTTATATTAGGTAAAAAGCTATATTAAAGCGTGCTCCTAAAGGCACCTATATACTAAAGTAAGCTTAAAGATTACCCTCTTTATAATATATAGAGGGAAGCAGAACAATCCTATCTAGAGAGCTATAAAGAAATAAAGTTTTAGAGCAAGGTTATAGTAGCTCTAGTAAAAGTAGTAGGCTATTAAATCCTCAACTGCATATAGGTATATACTTATAAGTTTAATAAATACTATTAATTACAGAAATGTAAGGTAAGGCTAGTAGTATAAGGCAATTAATAGTGGCATCGTACCTTATAAGAAACCTACGCTATAATACTTATAGAATAATTCTTTTATATGCTTATAGTAATTGTAGCTTAGTTTGACCTAGAGCTTATCTAACACGACGTTACTAACGCTTTTGTCTACGCAAAGCTCGACAGAGAAATCTATATAAGAATGCCCCGCGGCTACTCGCGAGCAGGCACAGTCCTCTAACTACATAAAGCACTCTATAGACTACGTATATCTCTATTGCTCTAGCAGAAAGAATTCATATTAACTCATTGTAATATAGGTTTTAAAATAGTGCCCTATAAGCTATGCTATCTAATTAAGAATAGTATTATTATCTTCTGTTATATAGATAACTTTATTATTACTTATAATAAATTATAAAAGCAAGCTGCTAAAGATGCTTTAGTAAAAATAAGTGCTAAATTTACACTTACTAATATAAATAATCTATAGTAGTTTCTAGGAGTTAAAATTATTAGAGACCGCCTAAATAGAAAGATCTAGCTTTTATAAACCTTATATATTAATAAGATCTCGCGACTTATTAAGAAACATAAAATATAGTATAAAATACTTATAGTAGTAGTTAAACTACTCCCTTAAACTAGACTTGCTAGCAAGGCTAAAATTAATTAATATTAATAAAAAATAGGATTAATCCTCTACGCTATAGTAACTACGCGACTAAATATTACTTTTATAAGTTTTTAACTATTATAATTCCTATTTAACCTAAGTAAAGAATACTAAGTAGCTATTAACTAAGTTCTCCTCTATCTTGCTAATACCTAATTATTAGGTCTTTAGCTTAGGGATGTAAATATTTTAAAAGTAGTAAGCAATGCATCCTTCGCTAATAATACGCTTAACTATAAGAGCTTATAGGAATATATTATTAAGTTATTTAGTAGTCTAATTACATAGAAAGCAAATAAGTAAGATATAGTTACTATATTAATTATAAAGGCTAAATTACTAGCCCTCTCGCAGGTTGCTAAAGAGGCTTTATTTATATCTTAATTACTAAAGGAGCTAAAGATTAACCTTAATAATTTCTTTATTATAGTTAATTATAATAATTAGTAAACAATCCGACTCGTTACTAAAAAGATTACTAAGCTACAGACAAAGCTCTATTATATAGATATCTATAATTACTAGCTAAGATAAGAAGTCGCACTAAGGACAATTAAGGTAGACTATTAACGTTTAAAAAACATAGTTATAAATAGACTTATAAAGGCCCTACTAGCTAATAAATAGAGCAAATTTCTAGATAAACTAGGACTTATAGAGATTAAAGATAAGATTACTAATAAAGAAGTTAACCTGCTCGAGCTAGAGTAAAGAATAGAGGCTTTTAAAACTAAACTATAAAGGGTAGGTCTCTAGCTTAAGGATAAGCCTAAGCTAAGGGGGTGTGTCTAATTATATAGTCTCTTATATTCTGTAAGGTGGCTGGCGCACCTATACCCTTGCATAAGATACGTTCCTCCCTTGCATAAGATACATTCCACAACAAAGCAAGGGATAACTTTATGGTCATATAGATGCTACCTCCCACAGCAGGAGAATAATCAACAATCACTTTTCATCTTATCAAGATTACCCTTTTAATCTGACAGGATCACCTCTCCGTGCCAGCCACCTCGTGCGACTGCGAGCGCTGTTTCTCCTCCGCCAAACGTACAGTCACGTGCGATCGCAACTCACTGTCCTCAGCGGTGATAGAAGCTCTCCAGCTTCAAAATAACTGGCTGAGGAGAGACGCCGTTACGAGTTACCTCACCCAGCTGGTTGCCCACATCGTCAAGAAGGATGGAGAGCAGCAGAAGGAGCAGAAGAAGGGCGACGACGTCGCCAACGAGCTCCCCAGCGACCTCTCCACCAAGGTCCTTCCCGATTAGGCAATTTCTATATACTCTACGGCCCGTACGGCCAGAAATTGGACCTCTACGCTGTACGTAACGCACCTCCCTCACTGCCTTGGTGTGCCGTACGTACTTATTTCCCCCTACTACCCGCACGAACGTAAAGGAGCTCGGTGCGGTGCGGAGTACTGTACGTTGAAAGCGCTGAGACCAATGTCAGAAGGGCTGACGGCGAAGAGCGGCTTTCCTGTAAGCGACGCCACACTTTCAGCTGTGAGGGTCTTCCCAACACCAGGAGGGCCATGTAATAGCATGACAAGGCCCTTGCCTTTTCCTTTGACGATATCTTCCATTAACGGCTCCTTTTCTGTGGTACTCGAATGGCTCTGAACGAGGCTCCGAATTAGCTCTTTTTGTCCTTTCTCCAGTTGCAGCTGGTGGAAGGCTGTGTCACTTTTGGCGTCATCTATGACTTTGATGTTGTCGACGTTAAGTTCCAACCATGTTCTCGTCTCGAGATGATATCCAAGAACACGTGGAGGACACATCAAGTACTATTCCTCGCTTTAGAAAGGTTTCTTACGGTCGTATCTGTCGAAGTTCCGGCGCTGGTTCTGTTGGAGAAGAACATTGCTTCCGCATGATCCACAGTTACATTCATCGTCCCTGCGTGAGAATTGAATGTTGCCCATAGGAGCATATGCGCTCGCATTTGGAGCATGCTGCAGATAGGATTCGAAGTCCACCATGACGTAACCAGTTGCCTGTATCCAATCAGCTAGTATTGTCAGAGGCAGCACGTAATTTGCCTTACCAGTCTCGTTTCGGAACTCTTGAGAGGCGCCTCTGATTTGCGACGTCCGCCAACAGGGCAGCGAACGAAGAGCCATCACGAGATCCCTAACGCTCGCGATTAGCCAGCCGATTATCCGTCACCATGTTCGTGGAGTATTACCTGCTTCTGCTGATTCTTCAGTCTTTGGAACCCGCTTCCATGAGATATGGCGTCATTATCGTACTGGAACATCTGCTCCCCAGTCTCGCGGACGCAATAGCCCCAGAAAGCCTTGCTTCGTGCAATCAGTTTGGCTTCAAAAACCTTCCTGTCAGTGCCGGTGTCATCTCCTGGGAAATGGTAGCGTAAGGGATGACAATTGAGAGTATTAGTAAGCTTGGCGCCCGTGAAGTCTTCAAACCTGAATAAAACAGGCACACGGGTAAAGTGCTTGCCATTCCAATCATAGCTCCAACAGTGGAGATCCCAGATCTTTCGTTGGTCCTTGGAATGGCCGGAGTCACTTTCCACAGAGAAGTGAACGCTGCATTCTTTGACAACGAAGATCTGATCTTGTGTCATGAAGGGTGCCGACCATACGAGCTCTCCAGGAGGGAAGATGGTCCACAGATTTTCGAAATGGATTGTGCCGTTTGCGTTGGCTGTGTTGATAGCTGAAAGATAAGCTTCAACACCTTGCGAGGATCGAACATGCTCTAAGAGAGTAACCAGGTCTTCTTTGGCCTTCGCGATAAGTTTCTCCGGGTTCTGCCTCACAGTGGCAGTAGGAGTGACAAGCTTCATGTCTTCAATTTTCTTCTTCAGATCTTGCCATGTGCGAGACGCCAAATCTTCCCTTACCAAGTTCTGCAACGAATCCCAGTGTTGCAGAAGCGGCTCGAAAGGGCTCGTCAATGATAATTCATTGTCACTGCCCTGTCCTACAAAAAAACGAGTCAGTCAATGTACACGTACTTCCAAATCGTTCACCTACAGCTACGATGTGCATCCTTGGGTCGTGATCGAATTCAACGCGGAATGTCTCACGTAGCTCTGCACTTAGAACTTCGAACTCCGACCACCTGTATTTCTTGTCTTCCCCAAAACGTCTCGTCCATATGATGTCAGGAGAGTCCTTGGCCTTCACGACCGGATCAATCTTCAGAGGCTCCTTGTCAGAAACCTCCTCGATTTGTACGACACCATCGTCTTGGTATCGAATATCTCGAAAGCGAATTTTCGTCGAATGAGGTTGGGATTCGGTGCTTGAGCCCACACTTCCCCTTCGGACATCTGCGACACCTTCACCCTTGGCGACGAACTGGTCGAGTTATTAGCGAAGGTAATCATTAAAGCAGTAAAAAATCACTTGTGATCCGAATATTATTTGGATCAGACTGACATCTTCCATGCAGCGCTGCCAACGAACAGAACGTTCGATCCGATCGATCGATCCGAACGGCGTTTTCTGGTGTTTTGGATCGAACGAACGAACAGGCATGGTGGGTCGAACAGAGCTTCGAACGAACGCATTATTAGAGCCAAACGTTTGGTTGTTCGGTTGTTCGGTCGTTCGAGACTACGTTTGATCGATTTAGTATGGGGATTCTGTCCTAATTGGTGGAGTATTACCTTGTTCTGCTGGCCTTGTGCCACGCGTGGCGTTGTCGTATATTGCCTTGTGCAACGTTCTGGTAGGAGAAGAAAACTCTGAGTTTTCTCGTCGACGTGCCTCTCACTGTTTCCCATCGTCAGCTGTGAGCGTATCTTGTTATGGATTAATTTGTTACCCGCTCGCAGTCGTCCCAGTCAACCCAGTCAACCCAGTCAACCCGGCTGGCATTTGACAGCTATCACCATGCCGGGTCGCGTACGGCAGCTGTCATGGCGATGGCGGAGAGCTTCGAGAGCTTGGATGACTCGCCATCTGAAGTGGAGTCCGTCGCTCCTACGCATGAGTTTCCCGGCGAGCTGAAAGCGTCCGGAGCTCGTTTTCCTAATGTATGGACCCGCCTCTGGCAACGCAAACGTCTCCTCAACCACGTCGTCAAGAAGGATGCCGGCCAAAACATCCAGCTGGTGGACGGCAGCCAGTTTCTCGACCACAACACCAACCTCCTTCCTAATTAGGAAAGTTGTATATATACGAACGTTCGGCCGAACGTTCGTTGTACTGTTCGAAGACGCTCCTGTTAGAGTCGTCTCGAACGTACGTAAATTTGTATGTGGGCCGAACGAACGAACAAGCACCTTGTTCGGATCCTGTTCGATTCGTTGGCAGCGCTGCGTCCATGCGATCGTTTGACGTCAGATCCTTCGCACCAGACTTGGCAGCCTTGCCTTGCCTTTCCGTGTCCTGGAGCAGTGAGCAGGATAACCGGGTTAGAAAGAGGGAACATTTACATTGCTACCAGGCTTCGTAATCAATCTTTCCAAGTCGGCTATACGCTTCTCCAGAAGCTCGATGTATTTGGCCTCAAGCAACCGACCACGCGGAACTGCTTCTTCTGTATCTTCTATTTTATTTCCCATGGCTCTGGAGATGGCTTACAGCTCGGAGTCAGTAAACTATAGTATAGAAGAGTGATGTTGGTTAGTGCTTTTCTCGGGCACTATATGTATGTGCGATGCTCAAGGCTGAGAGGAGCAGCTGAATTGCTCAGCCCTCATATGCAGCAATCCATCGATAAATTGCGCGAAGCGCTGAACCTGGGGGTGTTTCGGGATCAACCTGTTCTGAGATGCATTGGGTATGCCACAGCCTGGGGTGAGCGAACTCCGCACTCACAACATTGTGAAGATGGCGGCTTATTAGTTACATGGCTGCTAAGACTCGTATTAACCCCTTATACCAACAGCAAAGGAGTTGAGAAAGTTCTGGCCTACTGCATAAATTATTAGCTGAAATGTCGTGCTTCGGGACACAGGTGCGTATAATACACAGCTCCGGGATCCATTCGATGATCTTCACCGGTCCAAATACCCGTGATACGAACAATGATTACAATGTTGACTTATCACGAAGCCTACTGTCGCAACAAAGATAAGGAGGGGATGTGATTCCTGCAATCAAAGATCAGCCCTCGCCTAATTTCCTTCTATTCTGTCGTTATTAAACCTGGTTGGATCATGGGACGAAAGTATAAATAAACATTCCACGGGAAACAACGTTCCTGGTGCTCAGGCTTTATAAAAGAATTACGCAAAGGAAGGATTCGCTACAAGTTGGTTCTGAATGGATAGCCCTAGAAACAATTTGTCACCACGCATACTTTCCATAGGTCGCACATGGATTCTAAGCCTGTTATCGGAATCGTAAAACCGGGGTTAGCGAGTGGGTATGTGACGGTGAGACGCTGTGTGCATCCTTGGTGTTTCCAGACGCCCTGTTTTGGGGTCCGATACCGAACAATAATCAAACCTAGACAGTCTTCTTATATGGGAAGTCCGCATCAGATCTCACCTCGCGTTAAGGCTGAATCCATAATTCCAGCTCTCTTAATCGTCTTGATATCATGGAGCGTTTAGCGGAACCCGGTGACTCAAAAACAATGGAGCTGAAGACTTCCTTCGGCCCATTGTATGAGCCATCAGTGATTAAAAGCTTTTGGGAGGGGACGAGCGACGATGTCGAAAGGTATGTAGCATCTTCCAATCACCAAACTTCGCTCATTGATTAGAATCGTCTAAAATGCCGCGGAAGTGCAGCAGAACGAGTTCTTGTCGAAAGACGTGCTGAAGAGACTGTCGCGCAAAGAACAGGAGTATTTGGAAGGTTCTTCAGCTGAAGAGCTCGAAACGATCTTGCGGACCTACATTGGTCGCGCTACGCAACGGCGCAATGTTGTTAGAACGAGCCGCAAAAAGTTCCACCGTGCGGAACGCAAGACAACAGAGTTTCTAGATAATTTCTAAAACTACGTAGAGGCTTATTCAGGGGTGATACAGATCATGAACGGTGCTCCCGGTGCAGGTGGGGACGGCGATGCCGCCTATGGTGCGCTGTCACTCTTCCTAGTGGTAGAGATTCCCTTCTTCACTGTTCGAACTTGGCTGATCAGCGGTACACTAGGTTGCGGTGAACAAAGCGAGAACCGAAGAGCTCATTGACACGGAGATACATACCTTGCATCAAGAGTACTGCAGGATCAAAATGGTCAATAAGACCCACTCTACCGATCGTATGAAAGAACACACAGCAGCTGTGTATAGACTGGGCATCGAGTTTCTCTATACCGCAACTAGGTACTATTTGATGAGCACCTACCGGAGGTGGTGGCATGTCGTAGCGCGGCCTCCAAGTATGGAGCTCACGAACAAGATCTCGGATATACAAGCTGCTGTTGAAGAAGGAAGGAAATGGAGGTTCTCAACAGCATGAGGCTGAAGGACGTGGAAATAAAAATCGACGATCAGGCTGTCAAAATTCAGGAACAGGGGGAGAAAATTGAAAGGACGATGAGAGATGTTCAAGGTACATTCATTTGCACAATGCGATGAAACACTGCTAACAGTATTAGCGCTGCGGGCCGAAGTTAACAAGGAGCAACTGGAGCACCTACAGCACCTAATGGACATAAGTTTGAACGAGGTCAACCCATCGGTTGAGACTTACGACGATCTCTGGACCAAAACATTCAACATGAAGCATCCGGCTCTGTTTGACGTTGAAAAAAGGCTCTACGCCAATGAATGCTTTGGCGCATGGTGTGAAACAGATGAACTGAATCTCATCATTCTGTGGGGCGCCACCGATTATCCTCCACAAACTGATCTTAGTTGGCTTTCTCCTAGTGCCACGGATGTTGTCAGAAATGTTGATAAAATATTCCCGAAAAATCCACCTCTTCTGTTACGACATTTCTGCCAACTCGAATACAGTTGCGGGGGAAAACAAACCTCCGGAGATACAGTGGTCAAAAGTCTCATCTTTCAACTGTTAGGAGATCATTTGAGCGAGTCGCTGTTTCGTGACAACGGAAAGTATGCGCAGGTGAAGCACGACATTGAGCTGATCAAGGAAATGGAGGTAGATGGGCCGACCGAAATCATTATAAAACTGTTTAAAGTATTGGAGAACTTGTTGAAGAGCATGGAAGTGGAGAAGGTTCTCATCGTCATTGATCGAGTGGACGCGATCGAAGAATATCTGGAGACTTTCACCAACCCACTTTTGAGGTTGATGGCGACCGATGACTGCAAGGTGAAAGTCATGTTGGCGTCAGGCATTCGATGCTCACTTGACGGTTCTCGGATCAAGCGCCATTTGGGCGCGCAGGGTTTCAAGATTATGGAGATCAATCAAGGCGATTTGCGTGGTACTCATTGCGCCACGCGGGACGAAAGCATGATTCGTGAGTATTGGCCAGTTAATTCGATGAGGTTTGGTGCTGAGATATTGCACAATTGGGCAGGATGGGTGGAGGAAGCTTGTCTCTTGGTGGGAAAGTGTTATTTGATGTTTCTGGGGGACGCTTGGGGAACGCATCTCGTAATTTCCGTCGTTGGTAAACCGTCACCAGCTCCAGGGCTGTCTTTCAGCCTTTGTAGCCGTTCTTCAGCCACCGTGTCATTTCCCACAAGTCCGAATGAAAGGATCTATAAGGACGTGGTCTTTGGGCGGTTGCATCGGAAGGTATGAGAATCAGAGCGACCGTGGAGAAGGCTGCGGCAATACTGGACCATCCTGATACCTCATTAGCAGAATGAGCCTAGCTACATGCTGGTAAGCAACTGAGAATGCGAGAAGAGCAGATGTTCGTGAAATCGTTCGTGCATTTCTGTCACACATAGTCCCACCCTACGCCTATGGCACTCCTTCGCCTCGCCCTCGGACTCCACGCTCATATTTGGTATCTCATGCAATAAGAAAATCTTCCCCGCCGTTATCTTCGACCGTAAATTTCTCGAGCCGTTGTCGCTGCGCTACTTCTTCTGGACGCCGTCATCGGGATTGAAGCAGTCCTCGAAGTTCTTGGAGTGCTTGTTCGTAGCATGCTCGGTGAGCATCTTGCGCGCGGTGGTGGTTTGGAAAGACTGGAAGCATGTCTTGCACTTGACCGATTGTGCGGCGGCGTTCTGTACACGTTTTAGCGAGATGGTAGAGACTTATGAACACGAGATTATACGCACCGACTTCAACTGGGACTTTGCCTCCTTGGGGCCCTTATCCCCCGCCCGCTCGCGCTTCTGCTGTGCCCTGCGACGCCGTCAGTACCCCCGCCAAAGCTGCTACGCATTTTTGTCTCATACTTGGCTCCGTTGCCCATTGTGAAAGTTAGTCGTCAGTATTGCTTGGTCAGCTAGAGAGCGAAAGGTGTGAATGTGTCCTGCGTGAACTACAGCGTGTGGAAAGTGGCAGTAGGATTTTTATGGAGATGGAGGTCTGGCCGGAGGGGGCGGTCGCTGTTAATCGCTCGGTGGCGCTTGTCCGTTTGTAGCAGCCCGATCGCGCCATCACATGGCGCCGGTAAAATACCATATCCTCCATCCTTCCCAGAAGTCTGCTATAAATGCCAACTGTCGACAACATCTAGTGACGATCTTGTACCTTTGTTCTGGGCTCTAAAAAATAGTTACGCGGCTTTCACTACACTTGATTTTCCCTGGTACAAGCTGTACCACACATCACCCTCGCGCTACCTGCCCGGTAGGCGTGCCACGTTCGCATCGATCCATTCACAAAGGCTTCCCACAACGGCACCATGTTACACCTGCATTAGTAGAATCTGTCCTGCACCTATAGTAAATGTGATCAATAACGTGTTGTTAACAGCTCGAGAGCCTGCGACACGGGGATCTCATCCCTGTTTCAGTGCAGCATCGATATGTTACCAGCGATATGTCATCGGATACCTCAATAACTAACCACCCCTCTATTTAGGTAGGTCTGAAGATTGTTCTCTTCGTCTTCTCTCTGATTAAACTACACATCAAGGTCTTCATTTTTCTGTCAATCTGCCAGCAACCGCAGTCAAACTTGTCGCAATCCGTTTGTCCTACATGGCATTCGAGTACAGGGAACGTACATAGTCATATATATTTCATTGATTCCCTGCGCAAGATCTCTCCGCATCTTTTGCCTTACTTTTTTTTTTCCAAGGCAGAGCATTCATTCCGGGAAGGTACAGCACACTAGATACCTCCACGGATACGGAAAGCACACCACAGCAATTCCTCGTACACCTGTTCGGTTAATTCATACTCCCCTCCTTCTCAGGATGCTTCGATTCCAAGTTTCCCGAAAAAACAGGCTCCGAGCAGTCATCGCCATATCAGTCGCCTTCTTCCTCGCCGAAATCTCAACGGGCTTCTACACCAAATCCCTCGCCCTTGTCGCTGATGCCTTCCACTATCTCACCGATATCATAGGCTTCGTCGTCGCCCTCGTCGCAGTCCACATGCAAGAGCGCAAAAATGCACCTGTAGCCTTATCATTCGGGTGGGCGCGCGCCACCCTCCTCGGCGCCTTCTTCAACGGCGTCTTCCTCCTCGCCCTTGGTCTTTCCATCTTCCTCCAATCCATCGAACGCTTCATCGACATCAAAGAAGTCGAGAGACCGCAAATTGTCCTCATCGTCGGATCAGTCGGCCTGGCCCTCAACCTCATCAGCGGGATATTCCTACACGAGCACGAGCACGACCACGGCGACGGCCACGGCCACGGTCACAGCCACAGCCACGGAGACGCACATTCGCATTCCCACTCCCACAGCCACGACGAAGAGGCCTCCCATGATCACGACCATTCCGACGAGCTCTCCATCTCCCACCCCGACCACCTCGAGCACGAGCACGGCAAACTCCTCGCATCCAAACCCCACCGCGACCTCGGCATGCTCAGCGCCATGATCCATGTACTCGGCGACGCCTTCAACAACATCGGCGTCATCACCTCCGCGCTCGTAATCTGGCTCACCCACTCGCCTAAACGGTTCTACATCGATCCCGCCATATCGCTCTACATCGCGCTCATGATCCTCGCGACCGCCATCCCGCTCACCCGGCGCTCCGGCACCATCCTCCTCGAGACGGCCCCCGAAGGCGTCGCCCTGGAGCACGTGAAGAAGGATCTTGAGAGCATCCCCGGCGTGCTGGGCGTGCACGAGCTGCATGTGTGGCGGCTGAACCAGACGAAGAGCTTGGCGAGCGCGCATGTGGTGGTGACGGATACAGGGGTGAAAGAGTTCATGGGCAGGGCGAAGGTGATTAGTGAGTGCCTGCACGCATATGGGATTCATAGCGCGACGCTGCAGCCGGAGTTGGCGGATGGTGGGGATGTGCGGGTACAAGGTGGAGAGCAGCTGGGAGCGGAAAAGTGTAGAATCACGTGTGGGACGCTGTGCGAGCCGCTGAAGTGCTGTAATTAGGAAGGGCAGCATTTGGACGGAAGCCATGATGTATATGTCAGTGGTGTAAAAGCACTCTAAATTAAAATATCACCATAGGACGACGATCCGCCCTGTTATCACCGCGAACGCTTTCGTGTTCCGGGCACGTCGATTTGACATTATTGTATCCCTGTTAGCTGTGCCGAAACGCTCGAAATCGATGGAATGGGGACACAAGCGTCACTAACTGCATCGTTGTCGCTGCCTTCCTTTGAGCACAGAAGCACCATGAACCAAATATAAACCATATGCCATCGATAGCTCTAACCACGCTTTTAACATTCCCATCCAAGCCTACCTAGGCCTTGATAAACTCCATAATGTACACGCGCCCAATCATCGCTTATATGGGACTCATGCTTCCTTATTCACCATCCTTCCTCTGCCATTTCCATATCAAACCCTTTGTCTCCGACCACCCTCTCTACACATTTACTGCGTCTTCTTCACGCTCTTCTCCGTCGGTGCACTATACAACCACAACGCCACAAAAGCGACCCAACCAATAACGGTAACCCAGATACCTCCGATCCACACCCACGCACCGCTAATCTGCCAACTCCGCGGCCACTCGTCGTGCGCAAAGTGGCGGACCGTTACTTGACGCTTCTCGTCTATGTTCGTCAGGAAGGGACGACGGTAGTCGATGCGGAAGTTGAAGATGCCGTGTTGATCCGGGGTACGGAAGGAGACGCCGAAGATAGTCGAGTTTGCGGTCTGCGAGATTGGGGTAAGGTTGAGGCGGTGGAAGGGGGAGAGCATGCTGAATTCGAGCTGGATGGCGTCGTTATCAGTCGGGAAGAATGGCGCGAGGTGGTCGTTTTCGTATTCGGAGATCTCGACTTGGAAGGCCTAGAACGAGTTAGAAAGCAATTGAGCAAGAGACTAGATCGATACTTACAACGTCCTCCTTAATGCGGTAGATCTTGGGGTTGTGCTCGGAAATAGCAAGGCTTGTGTTCAGCTTCTTGCTCACACCCTCATCGTGGTAGTGAAGCAGCTTGCCCATCTTGAGAACACCAGTCTCCTTGAACGTCCAGGACGTAAGCTTCTGGACGAAGTCGCGGTTCGCGGTCTTAACAGCCTGGCCGTTGAGCGTGGCCTTCTCGGAAAACCACTTGTTCTGCAACAGCTCAGCGGAACCGACGACGGTCAAGCGCGCCGAGTTGTGAGCCTGCATCGCAGACACAATGTTTAGCTGCTCGCCTGTCGCAAAAGGATCCTCGACCGCATCAGCCTCGTCCTTCGGGTTGTAGCTGTACGCCGTGCTCGGAGCACGGAGAACAGGCTCGATGAGCGGGCTCTCATTACCCAGCGTCTGGCCTACAGCGCGAGGGACCGCAATAAGCCCCTCACCCGCGAAGTAGTTCTTAACATCTGGCCTGATTGCCTTGGGGAAAGGCAGCAACAACACATCATGCTTGTCCGCCGCGGATTTAGAATCGTAGTTGAAGTGGTCGACCACTACGTCGCCCTTGGCCGACGGAATGTGAACATCGAGCTCAAGGAGCATTGACTGTACGGAGGTGGGCGTGGCGTGGTCGCTGGACAGCGCAACGATGACGTTTCCTTCCTTCTTCATGAAGTCAAGAAATTGGTTTGCGGTGAGGGCGGGCCCGAGACCCTTGGATTTAGTGGGGAGGAGGATAACGTGGTCGTAGGCGCGTTCGCCATGGCGGAAGAGGGAGAGCTTGCCTGCCTTGGGAGACTCGACTGTTGTGTGGAAGCCCCGACCTGATCATCTTGTTAGCGGTTGCTCTGGTAAGTAGAAGCAATGCGACAAGCTTCCAATGCCTTTCAGCAGTAGCAAGGTGTTTTGAATCCGCGCAATCAAATCTTGAAGCTCCAATTCAATCCACACCGACCACTTTGAACTTCCAACAGTCCCATTCCAGCTCAATCCACACTCCAGGCATCGGAGAGTCAGAAAATATCCACTTACTGCTCAAGTCCTCCAACAGCACACTATACTTCTCCCTCTCCGCCTTGTCCTCTAGAATAACCAACAGTCTGCTCCCTGCGTAGCTCAGTGCCTGCACCGCGCCCAGTAGCGCAAACGCTAAAAACGAAAACAACCACCTCATGATCTCGTTGCGTTGACGTGTGAGTAAAACGCTCTCGCACTCTCCACAGAGCTCGTTTGGAGTACGTATGCCACGCCAAGCCCTGCCGCCCGCCCGCCCCGACATTTCTCCGTGCGGGAGCTAAGCTCCAACCCCAACCTCACCACCGAAACCGTGAAAGCCATTGAGCACGCCTTGCTGCGCCGGACACCGATTGTAAGAGCCCTGCCTATAAGTTGGGGAAGGAGGAGAGTGCTAATGCGGGGAAACAGGCCACAATGTCGTCGACCGCGCCCTTCTTCTTCAAACAGCCTCTGCGCTACCTCCGCTGGGCGTCGATCAATAAGCCCGCGTACTTCTACTCTATCTGCGTGGGGCTCGCCGGCCCGACTATCATGGCTGTTGTGATACCGACGAGGAAGTATCTGGGCTATGAGAGGATTGCGAAGGTGCCGCAGACGTATCCGAGTACGTATATTATTGGGAATATGGAGGGGCAAGGGAGAATTTGCTGACGGGAGAATAGTACCAAAGGGACCGAGACCGAGACCGAGCGGGTTTGAGGACGAGTGATTTGGCATTGGTGGACGGGTTAGGGGAAGAGAAGCAGGATGTGATAAAGTCATGAGGTGGATTCTATCTGGCTAGGGAGGTAGACGAACCAATTCCCGCCAAGTACTGTTAGGCTATACTGTACAAAATCAAATTTCCTTCAACGCCATTCCATATCCGAACGCCAAAGCTCCTCACTTTTCTCAAAGGCCCGTCAGATAAAAGTCCAGCCTGGTAGACCTCAGCAACCTATCCTCAATCAGAAAAACCGCCCGGAAAACGCCAACCTGGTATACCTCAGCCGCCCATCCTCGCTCAGAAACCGCCAGGAAAACCGCCAGCCTGGGGCTACTCGCTCAGCCAACGCGGCTACGCTTTGGATCGCGCACCGGTTGCTCGTCCTCTTCCTCACCCTCATCCATCATGCCATCATCCGAGCCGGTGCTGACCTCGCGCTGCTCCTGATGGCGCTTGGCTGCCTCGAGATTCCGAGCCGTAATGTCGTTTCCGCCAGGCCTCCGACCTCGCTTCAATTTCGCAGCCTCCTCTTGCTCCTTCGCCAACCAAGGGAAATCGCCATTTTCGAATTCCACGCAAGTGATATACTCAACCGGGTACATTTGAACATTAAGCTGGCAATTGCTCTTCAGCAAATTGCTCTTCTGAACCCACTCGGCCATGCACTCCTTGATCTCAAGGAGGTGGTTCTCCAAGACGTTGAGGGCCTTCTTTGTGATCGGAAACATGCCGTGAAATTGTGTGAGGATGGCCTTGTCCATGTACGCGTCACCGCCTGCACCGATGGCCTTGTACAGTGCGTAGCCACCGTCGTCAGCGAAGTAGCCTTTCCCGGCGATGATGCGCTGGCCGAACCAGTGACGGAACCACGTGAGCGCCATCCACACCAAGATGTCCTTGGCATACTCTTCGCGCTTCAAAAACGTCAGCAAAGTATATCAAACAAAAGGAAAACGAAATGATTACCTTGATGGGAATGTCTTCCTTGGGCATGGCCATGTCGCCGGGATAATGACTCATGAGCTTGTTCTCCAGAGCGCGCGACTTCTGGACGAGACGCTGATGGTACTTCTCAGCGAGCATCTTTGCGGCGGGCGTGCCGCGGAGTGATTCCATGCATGCGCGGTCCTTCTTCCAGTGGTTCCAGCGACCAGCAAGATGGATGAGGGCTTCGCGGAAGATGAGCTCCGAGGTTATGCGGAAGCTCATGTTGGCCCAGGCATGAGGGGTGGTTTGGATAGCGCGGAAGAGAACCTGGCCGTGCTTGAGCAGCGCGATCTCGACGGGTTTGCCTGCATGCCCTCGGTCAGTCTGCTGAAACTTTTTCAGGGTGCTATGTTGTCCCAGGCTGGGCAATACAGTGGCGGAAAACTTACCGATAAGGTGGATGCATCCCAGGTATTCGGCGACCTGGATGAGCCCGATGCAGTCGCTGAGCGCGGCGCCCATGTCCTCGTCGGCGATACGGATGTCGGTGCCATAGAATGCGTACAGGACTCGCTCCCAGTAGTCGAACAGCTTGGTCGGCACGCGACCGTTCTCGTTGAAGACGCGGCCAGAGAAGCCGTCGACGCGCTCACCGTTGGGCGACAAATCCTATCATGCCAGTCAGCAAAAAGACTTGGGGGATCTTGGGGCAAGACAGTGTGCTGTACAACACGGAAAGAGATATACTTACAACTAGGGCCAGCTGACCGGCGGGGTGCTTGGTGGAGTTCATCTCTACGAGCTCGACGAGCCAGCGCGCCATGCCCGCAGCCTTGGCCTTGGTGCTAAGCTTCGCAGCCTGCGGCTCCGTCAGCAGCTTCGCGAAGAAGATGCTGTTGCGGGCGAGCGTGCTCGCGTGGAATGGATACTTGCGGTCATGGCTGAGCACGACCTGGACGTCGTGAGGCTGGTTCATGGTGTTGGTGTGTTGAGTGTGCTGAGTGTCGTGTGTTGTCTCTGGAGGGTCAATAACAGTTTTAACACATTATGGGTGCGAGAGCGTTGCGTGGGGCAACACGCAGGTGCGCAAATCTTCCGTTTGCAGAGCAAAGGTCAACCCCAAGTCAAGGCACGCGGGTTGAGCGTATTGACTGAGCATTAACGTGCTGAAGATAGGAAGTACTTACCTGCGAGGGCGACCACAGGTTGTGTAGTGTGGTGTAGAAGGGAAGAAGTAGGTGGGCTGGAAACAAACTTATATAGACAGTGGGACGGCTGTCTTTCCCGTGCCGGCTCACTATTTCTTCACTTACCTGCGTGAAGGCGGGGCAGGCTGAGTCAAGTGATGGTACACTGACAGGATAATAATGCATTATCGCGACGATAGTACACTGCCAGCATAAAAATGCATTATTGAGGCAATAGTACACTGGCAGCATTATTATACATTATCACGACGATAGTACACTAACAATATTATAATGTACCATCGTGGTTACAGTACACTGGCAGCATCAAAATGCATTGTCAGCACTATAGTTCACTGACAAGATAATAATATATTATTGCGATAATAGTACGCCAACAGAATTACAATGTATTATGGCGATGATAGTATATTATAGTACTGAAGATACATTTTTGGTAGAACAGTAGATGGGCTGATGAACAAATATATTCTTGGTTAGTTCTGCACAAGTGCTAATGGCCAAAACGAGTAGCCCTGTTAACCAACCGTGTTTCCATACTCCAAACGCCAGGCTGAATGCAATCAGCCTTGAGCTCTTTGCCTCGTCTCCTTGATAGCCTGCCTCCCCTCAGGCAATAGCCGCCTGTTGCTGCTGAGGTGGAGCTGGCGGGGCCTCCAAGCGTGTATTCTCAGCCATCATCCGCCCGAACATGATTCCGACGCCTTCGATAACTCCGATGAGAACACCACAAGCAATGGCATTGTTGCGCATTGCTTTAGCACCTCCGCGGACGGCGAGGGCGGCACCTGTGCAAAAGCCGCCTAGGATGCCGTTCCAGGGATCCTCCTTCTTCCTGCTACCCATCAGTTTTCCAAACCCTTGTAGGTCCACGGATATATCTCGCGAACCTGATGCCTTTCACGGCGCAGTCGAATGTCGAAAACAGCCCACCCCAAACACCAAAGTTACCGCCGAGAACCGGTGCGCGTGCCTTGATGGCCGTAATTGCGCCTATGCGGCGCTCGCCGTACGGTGAATTGCTTTGAGCATATCAGCATTTGAACAACCACTGTGGTAGTATTCCAAGCACGATCATGGTGCGTACCGGAAGCCCTTCACTCCATGCCAGATAGCTCCACCCACGGCCTATGAATCGTTAGCAGCCGAGATGACGTAATTGACCCGATTGGGCGCTACATAAACGTACTCCCATGCAAAAGGCACCGCCGAAATCATTGAGAGCGACCCAAGGGCAAGGATCTCGCGAGTGATCCATGATGAGTGTGCATTGAGGTGAGGTGGAGCTTCGAGCTTAATGCCAGGAACGTGGCTGCATGCTCACAACGCGGGGTAAGCGCGACCCGGGAAATGGGAAAGTTGGTTCACGTGACTGCGTTTTCTCCAAGAGTGCTCTACTCATAATACGGTGAAGCTACCGGCGAAGTAGTATATCGAGAAGCTGTGGGCCCTCAGGTGAACCCTCGAGCTTTCATTGCGTTTTAATTGCGAAAGACTAGTATCATGTCGATTGGCAACATGGTTAACGCTATACCTGAGCATCATGCAATGTCGCATTCGGTGCTGACCTGCCAACCTGCCATATTATGCAGACTTCAGTAGAATGACGGAGCTCGCAATATTCGTAATGACCCAGGCGTTTCTGCATGTTAGCGACAATGCCAGATTGCGATGATGTGGCGCAGCAAGCGGGTCCTCGTCGATAGATGTAGGATATCCGGAACGCACCCGCGGCCCGTTAAGCCTTGATATATTTGAGTGACACCTCGTCCTGATGAGGGGAGACGGGTTGAGACGAACTCGGTTTGGCCGTCCACGGATATCGTAGCGAATGATCCGCTGATCGATCCTTCCGTCCCGTCTTGAAGTAGCCATTGGGAGCACGAACCATCACGGGGCACTTCTGTGAGCTTCTGCCGATATCTCGAGAGCGCGAGCAGGGAGAAGGAATATCACCAGTGGCGAGTCACAGCGAAGACACACGAAGCCAGGAGATATTACCAATCCCAATCTGATCTTAGCGCCCCTTGCACGGTCTACAGGAAGGCCGACACATGCATGCAGGTCAACGTAGACACGCAGTCCCTCTCAACAGCCTCACACGTACTTCACAGCCATCATCGTCGCACACCTTCCACACCCCAGTCCCGAGTTGTCCGAGTTGAGGTGTCCGTCTGCGAAAGTGTTTGCGGGTTGGTCCCAGCGGAGTCACATCAAACTGCCAGCGTGTGCGTCTTGGCAAACGCGGATCTGTAATCGCGCAGTCGACCTTGGGCAACTCCTATCTTGACACGCAGCGACCTGTATTTTGGAAGTGTATTGTTTGGGTAGGCTACAGTAGGTTGACACCCCGGACCCGTTCCACAGCGCATCCACCGCCAGCTACCGGTCGGTGGAAGCGAGGGGCTTTCAGACGTCCGCTAACCTGCCACCAGTACCGACCGTTGGTGGCCCACACCGTCGTCCGTACCAAAAAAAAAGGTGCGTCAACTTCCTCCACGCCCCGTGGACGGTCATCGCAGACGAGCCATGACATAGCGAGCTTCGGATTTTGTGGACAGTACTGTGGAGGCTGCATTGTGCTGATATAGAGTGTACAGCTCAGTTTGTATACAAGGAAATTGGATCTGTTGGAAGCGACGGTTGCCTGCGCGACACGCTTGGACGAATAACTTGCCAATATGGCAGCGGCGACGGCTGGTAAGTATTGGGCGTCCGTGAAAAGTCCCCAGTTTCCTTTTCTTTTTTTCCTTGACACCTTCACGCCAACATGAGCCTGGCGGGCATTCTATCGTCCATTACGGCCTATCTGACACTGCCTCTCCGCTTCGTAGGCTACGAGTGGAATCGCTCCTCGCCGCTGCGCTCGTCTCCGGACACAGCGTCTCCCATGTATCCCGATCGCCCCATTCGCCCTCTCCCCAAGCGGCGCCTGCGCGACCGCATGTCGCCCGAGCAAGCCGAGACAATCATATACCCGCCGAATCCGCCGTCCACAGGCCCGCTCTTCAGCTTTCCCTACTCGACGGGCGAGCGGGTGAGCAGGGCACTGAGACAGGGCGAGAGCGACCACCACACGTGTCACTGCGGGCATAATCACTCGGAGCCGGATAGCGAGGAGGAAGAGGGCTTCACCGACGAGCACGGTGCGCCTCTTGCCTCTTCTCCGAGCTTCCACTACGGTCGTCCTGGCCGCCCGGCGCCAGCTGCGGTGAACGCATATCGGAAACCGGGGTCGGCTTCGTCTTCGGTGGACGGTTACGAATCGTTTGAAAACACCAGCAACAAGAAGAAGCGCAAGATACCCAACATGGGTGGAGCGAGCACGCATCCTACCAGCCTGTCGGCAGACATGGCCAGCATGGGCATCTCGCATCCCGACGATGTTACTGGGCTCGACGGCCGGGACGCGTCGGCGAATTACTACGCGTCGGCACCCTCGACCCCCCAGCACAACACGGCAGGCACGGGCATCTCTGGTGCAGGCAGAGGGCGATTCGGGCGCACAACATCTGGACGTCCGGAGCGGCGGATTCTGGTTAATTCGACAAACATGGCCAACGCAAAAGCAAGCAGCAAACGTATGGTTCTCACTTTGGGAAATTGCGACCTATGCGAAGTGTCCGTGCGCTGACTATTTATTTTGTAGGCCCTTCGGATCAGCAAGGCATCATCTCCACTGCCATCGCCAACGCCCAGGCAACACCACCCCACACCGGCAACGAGAACGTGAGCCTCCTGCAACAAGAAGCCGCGAAACCAAGCGCGAACAAAACACAGTTCACCTTCACTTGCGGCTCCGACTCTGCCAAAAATATGGCTTGGCCTGGTCAAGAAAACGGCTATCCCCAACCACCGGGAGTATATCCAACATCGGCTGGCGCCGCTCAACCTGCCTCTGGTCCGCGCGCGCGACCGCCTGTTCGTCCCGACGGCTCCGCTGTCAACCAGGGCACGCAGACCAGCCCGCCTCCCCTGAATGGCTCTGCCCCACAGCCTGCACCGAGGAACGCTCCTTCCAAAGGTGCCCCGCCTAACCAGCAAGCCCCGCCGCCCCGGAAGCCCCGTCGAAGTGCAGCCAAGTTGTACGCCTACGCCGCCCGCAAACGTCGCATCGAGCAAGAGTACCAGAACTTCCACAACCCGCCCGATCCCGTCTGGATCTGTGAGTTTTGCGAGTATGAGGACATTTTCGGCAGGCCACCCGAGGCATTGATTCGGAAATACGAGAAGAAAGACCGAGAAGAGCGTAAGCGTCTGGCGGAAAAGCGCAGGCTCCTGGAAAAGGCTAGAATGAAGGGTCGGAAGGGAAAGAAAGTTAACAAGAAGGCGCAGCAAGCGAACAACGCTCAGACGCAACAAAATCCTCCGACCGGCGACTACAACCGTCGCCCGGAGAACGAGCCACTGGACGGACAGGATGACGACTACTACGACGATGACTACGATGCTCCCGCCGCTAGCTCGGTGCCTCGTCGCTGTGATCATCCCGGCTGTCATCACCACCACCATCCCGCGCCCGTTATGCCTCCTGGCGAACCTCGGGTCAGGGAGGCCGGCAGAGCCTAGCTTTCGATCATGGCGGGGTGGGCCGCCATTGTTCCTCCATTGTTGTGCATTATCATGTTTTCTTTTAGTCTTTCTAGCATGGTCGAGGTCCGCCGCTTGTACATGCGGGTCGCAGAGCCACTGTTTGGCTTGGTTCTCAACCTTGTCTGCATGTCCCTGTCCTAGGTTGCTCCCTCATCGTGGGCTTTCCAAAGCGGTATCCTGGACCCTAGGTTAAACGAGCCGCGATGGATCCTGGCTTCTTGCTGGATTGCTTTCAGTCGAACATCACCCTGCGTACCCATCCGCTCGCCTCGACCGTTCTTTGACAGCATGTCGATTCGTTATCCCAGCGTCCCAGCATACCATCCACCCCAGCATTGCACCGGAGCCCCGGTTTTTTGTATATCCCGATTCACCCCATGGCCTATCGACTAGCGAGCACGTAACTGAGCGATCTCTGCTTTATCGACTTCTGTTGCTGTTCTCAGCATGGCATAACCTACCCCACTCCGAATACGACAACTACTTCGACCTGTTTCAATCGAACGACATCTATCGTGCGCCTGAAGATGGAGGACAACCGAAGGAGACCATGAGAAGCAAGTCTTGAAAAGGCGTGTGCACGTTGGGTTTGTTGCATACATGAGCTGCCGCCGTTGTGAAGCGCACATATGTAACGAGAAAATACATCCCGTTGTACACATACATGTATTGATGCAGTATTACGTGATGTTTCTTTTTGTGGCCGTAGCTGGAGAGGTAGTGGTGCTGTGAAACCCATTCGCTCTGTGCTCCCGCGGCGAAGCCCTCAGCTGGCCAATGAGAGCGCGAATTGCCCGAGGTGACCCCACTCTAGCCTTCCCCGCCTGCCTCATTGCGCAACCAAAAGCCAAGGCCAAATGATGTGCTTATAAGCTTTGGAGTTTTAATCGCTCCTTCAGTTATTTCGAGTGTCTTCGAGTCCAGTTCCTCCATATCACCAAATCATGGCGTCCGAGATCCACAAGTACGGCACCGACGATGGTTGGCACGGTAAGATCGAGGAAGGTGGACAATTCCCGCCTGAGAAGGATAGGTATCACCTCTATATCGGTGCGCGGCTCTGTTATTAATACATCCTCTCGTTCTTTTACACCGGGATCTGACCAGAATGATGAACAGGCCTCTTCTGCCCGTTCGCACATCGCGTGAACCTTGTGCGACATATCAAGCATTTGACGTCCTTTATCACTATGGATGTTGTGCGACCGTATCCGAAGGATGGCGGCGGGTGGCGCTTTCCGGCGACGAATGAAGAGTATCCTAATGCCACAGTGGATAGTTTCTTCGGCAGCAAGTTCCTCAGCGAGGTCAGTCCTATATAAACTGAAGCCCTTTTCCGGGAGAACAGGCCTGCTAAACGGAGTCAGGTGTATTTCAAAGACGACCCAGACTACAAAGGAAAGTACTCCGTGCCACTCCTCTGGGACAAAAAAACATCCCGCATCGTCAACAACGAGAGCGCCGAGATGCTCCGCTGGCTCCCCGACGCCTTCAACAGCCTCCCCTCTCCCGATGATGACAATTTCAAAAACATCGACCTCTACCCCGCCGCACTGCGTCAGCAAATCGACGAAATCACCTCCTGGATGCAATCCCACATCAACACAGGCGTCTACAAAGCCGGTTTCGCGCGCACCCAAGAAACATACGAAGTCGCCATCCCCCCTCTCTTCGCAGCGCTCAACAAAATCGAAGCTATCCTCGCCTCCAACGGCGGCCCGTACGTCCTGGGCGCGCACCTCACGGAGCTCGATCTCCGCCTCTACGCGACAATCATCCGCTTCGACACCGTGTACGTGCAGCATTTCAAGACGAATCTCGGGACCATCAGGCACGATTATCCGACGTTGAATAATTGGTTGAAGGGGCTGTATTGGAGGGTGCAGGGGTTTAGAGAGAGCACGGATTTCAAGCATATCAAAGAGAACTATACGAAGAGTCATGGGGATGTGAATCCGCTCGGTATAACGCCTTTGGGGCCATGGCCGGAGGTTGAAGAGGGGTATGAGGAGGATTGGGGGAAGGTGAGGGTGGGCGAGGTGAGGCATCCCAAAGTACTGGAGGAGAAAGTGTAAATTGGGGCACGAGGTATATAAAACTCGACTATGTGGCTAGCGGCGAGGAATGTGTAAGCAAAGGCACCTGTTGCATGGTGTGAGTCGTGGGGATGTATAGTGTTTACTAAACAGTTTGTTGTCGAAGATCAGTCCCCGGCAGTGTAGCGTGCGGTTGGTTTCCGCTACATCGTGTTAGGTTGTCAGCAACGTACGCGAAATGCTCCGCGCATTGTTGGGGGGATAACTAAATATTGCACTTTTGTTTGTGCAGAAGCGCTGCGTTCTGAGCAATCGTGAGTTGCTAACTTGGCGGGACCCTGCAAGTGCTGTTCTAGCTAGCATCCTGGCCATTGTTTTTAGATTATATAAGCTCGTGGATTTCCCCTCGTATCCTCACATTATCATAAAACGCTTTAATACTCCTCTATCTTCCACACTTAATGGGATCTATTGCTTTTCGAACGATCAAAAGGCTCAAAACACCAACATGTCCATCTCCGAATTCGTCTTCAGCGCCATCCGTTCCGACCTCCCGCCGATCCTCAACACCGCACCTGGCCTCCTGTCCTACAATCTCGTCCACGTGGTAAAACTCAACGGAAAGGATATCTCGGGTGAGTACAAGCCTCTGCTCTCATTGGGTAAGACATAAGGCCTCCTCTTCCGCTTGCCCTCTGTGTCGCCATTCTGACTGATTGTTGCCAGAGGGGAACGATATCTCAGACTTTCACAACTTCTGACCCGTCTCCGATGGGTTTAAGGACTTTATAGGTGTCATAATGAAGTAAGCGGCTGGGAGAGCGACATCGTAGCTTTTTGAGCCTGCGACTGGGTTGGGCAGGTTTAATGAGTTGTTTGAGCAGGGTGCGACGCAGATTTTTATTACGAATGGGGCAGGTGGGAAGAAGGATGAGGTGGAGGCGGCGGATAAGGATGCTGTGAGGGGACAGTGGAGTGAGTGGGGACTTGAGGAGGCGGAGGGCACGTGGGCGGGGATCTTAGGCTGGAAAGCTGTTGAGTTAGGTGATGGTGTTGGGTGAAGGGTTTGTGTGGGTACTGACTGTGATGCGGGAGATTAATTCGAGTGTGGTTGCAGCGGTGGAGGGGTTGAAGAAGGTCGTGGGGCTGGATGAGTGGGTAGTCTCATCCACGGGTAGTGCAGCATGAGAGATTCTGTAGTCGGTTTGCGATCGGTTGTGGTCGTAAGCTCGGATTCTGGCGATGTGTTTGTACGAGTAGACTATGCACGGAGGTAACACCCCTCTCAGAATTTGGGTGTGAAGTCATTAACGGTGCGAAGAACGAGTCAATGTTCGTGTTCCGTCACTCTGTGGTTGTAACAGTCCGTTCCGGCTCGATCAATCCCCGGTCACTTGTTTGGTATACCAGCTCTTCCATTCTCCACACGTAGAGATGCACTCTGCAACCCGTAGTGGTTGCGCCTCGGATCTTTCCATGATACTCCTGCATCTCATGCAACATCTTTTGAAACTGGGCATCTCTCACACGCACACGGGCCGTAGCCCTGAACGCGATGTATACAGAGTTAAGCCGCGGCATTGAACGAATGACCTCGCAATACTCTTTCATGGGCCGTCGTAGCGGGACGACAAACGTACGGTACTTGACGAATTCGCCGGTACTCGCACAGTTCTCCTGAAACGCCGTGGCTTTGCGAAATCCCATGTGGATGGAGCGTATATGTGCGAAATGCGTTTGGGGTATGCTGCGTGAGAAAGCAACGAGGTGTTTGGGGTCATTGAAGACGAACTGTGTCTGAGCGTATAACATCGGAAGGGTTTCCATGTACGCGAGGCGGCAGGTCAGGAGTAATGATAGATCCAGACGCACTTTGTGTCCAGTAACAACACTATCAATTGGTCCGCCGAGATTTAGATGGCAAGTCTGAACGCGTATCTTATGGAAACTATCCCATTTGTCGGGATTAATGGGAATAGTATCAATCAATACGCTTCGTGTATCAAGCAAAATGCCTTCTCTGTCCGAAAAGACGACTCGTGTGTCGAACAAAACGTCCTTGAATATTTCTCTCCGAATTTCGTACGGTAGCTTTGAGAACAGTGGAGAGCGGGTTTGTTCCGATAGTTCCTTTTGCCTCCTAAAAGCTTGCGAGAATCTCCCAACAGGCTTCACATCAGAGAGGCTATTTCGACAGTTGATCTTGCGTCCTTCTCGCGCGAAGTGCATGTCCGCCATGCGCTCGTAAACAGGTAGCCCGTCGTATATCATGTCGCGTGTGCGTTGATCTTCCGGAGTCGTCCAGCACCAGAAACACCCATACGTAAGTGGACATAGAAGACAATTCAGGACCCCAAAAAGGGTTGAATGCTTGTAGGCGTAATATTTGATTGCGGTGTCTTTGATCTGGTATGGCTCATGCGGCAGAACCATGCTGGCAAACGTCTTCGATACAAGAGCGGCGATGAGTTTCTATTGCTATATCTTGAGTGTAATGATTAGTCGAGAGCGGATTGTTGAACCACGAGAAGTTGTTTCGGCGATACTATCGTTGGGAACAAGGCGGCAGCCCAGTTGTTCTTGCACCCCTGCTGTTGGAGGTGGCGCAGTAAGGCGAACCGACTACGTCTGTGCCCGACTCTTTCCTCATCTCCGTAAAAAAGCAAATTGCTGGAAGCTAGCGGCCGTTAGCAACATGATGCTATGAGGAAATGTGCATTGTACTCCTCCGTGGATAGGAAGGCCGAGGGCGTACAAGCGTATGTTCGAATCAAAGGTCGATTGGTCGCACCTGAGGAGTGGGGGATAGACGGCAACGGCAACCGGCTCGCGGCTTCTCTATCGAACATCCGCATGCAAGGCTGGGCAGGCATGGTTCTTTAAATCGTCCAGATGGAACAACCAGCGGTCAAAATTCTTACCAACTCCCAGTTTCTATAAGTTCGTAAAGAAATGTGAGAGGACTGACTCGATATGCCAAGGCTCGTATTCCGTGCGGCTGGCCCCCAGATGTCGCCAACCTCGTATGGCGTACAGCTTCGCGCGGACACGCTGTTTTCCATCCCTTCTACTTGATACGCACTAGAGCTTGCACGATGTCGCAGTATCCGTCCATCCCTCCTCCAGGAGCTTACACTCCGCCCAACCAGACCCCACAACCTCAAGGCTTCAATCAACAGCAGCAACAGCAGCAGCAGCAACCCCACTATGGCTACCAGCAACCACAAGCACCGTACGGAGCGCCGGCGCCAGGCTACACTCCGTCGGGCTCTCATAAGCCCACGAAGGCGTTTGGGCAGGTGCTCAATCAGGCGGTCACGCAAGGAAGGCCCATGTTGGACAAGCTGGGCAAGTCGATAAGCTCTAAGTTGGGAAACAAGCAACCCAAGCAATCTACACCAAATCACTTACAGAGCTACCAAAACTACCAACAACATCAGCAGCCTCAAATTCAGCAATACCAGCAAACTCAAACCCAAAATCATTCTCATCAAGGGCAGCCGTTCGCATCCGGCCAACAGAGTGTATACCAGACTCCACAACAGTCCCCCTTTGGGCAGTCAGCGTATGGAAGCCCTGCATCGGCAAATTCGGGACAGAGTAACTACTTCCCCCCGCAAGCACCGCCAACACCTCATCAACAGGCTGTGCAGTACCAGCAAATCCCTCAGCATCCGCCAGGCAGTGGCAACCCAGGAGAACAGTCTTCCAACGATGCTGGACAGCCTCAAAGCTTACCTACGCAGACACCGCTGGGTCAAGCTTCTGGACAACAGACAGGTGTAATAGGTAACTCCCACTCGCAGGCACAGAATGCCACTCAACAATCACCAGCCGCCCAAGCACCATCCGGTGTATTCACTCCAGAGCAACAACAACAGCAGCAACAACAGCAGCAGCAACATCAACAACAACAGCAGCAGCAGCAGCAATGGACAGCACCGGTGCCTCACCATCAACCGCCTCCAGCACCTCAATCACCAGTCTCATTCCATCCGACACCACCACCGCAACAATATGGTGCAGCACCGCCCGTTCCCATGCATCTGAACCAACAAATGCCACAGCAAACTCCACAGCCGCAACAAAGTCCACAACCTCTCCAACAACAATGGACGCCTATGTCACCAGTGAGCTCTCAAACGCAGCAGGTGCAACTCCCTCCTTCAGCGAGCTCTCCACCTCCGCCTCCATCTGACAGCCAATATCCGGCTGCTCCGATCGCTTCTCAACAGCTGCCGCCGCAACAGCCTTCTCCAAATGCGTCTCAACCGCAGCTAGCCCAGTCGCCCAATCCAGTCTCTCTGGACAAACCTGGTCCAACCGAGTTCATAGCCGAATTGCCTGCCGATCTGGGAAATGCGAGCATAGTGGAAGGTTCCAAGTCAGAGCAGCCCTCTACAAACCCTTCACAAGCGGCGCAATACCAAGCATATCGACCTGTATCGGGGCAGAGCGCTTCTTCTGGGCGCAGTCACACTATATCTCGTCGCGCTGTGAGCACAAGCAGTATGCCTTTGGCGGACCCTTGGAGGTTCGCAGATGCGGTCACAGAGCTACCAACACGGGAATTCTACATTCTCGCAGATCTTATTTTTGACGCTATAGACAGAAGATTCGAGCCTCAGAACACGGGATTGTTGGAAGCAAGCAAGGTATTGGAAAGCTGGAGAGCACAGGAACTGCCCGAAGAGGCTGCACGTATGTTCTCGCACGAATGCTTTGCGATCCCACTGACGAAGGCAGAACTCTTTGCACACGACTCTTATGGCACCTTTGCAAAGATTTGGAGTCTTGAAGGTGTACCGCACATTATGGTGCCTATCCAACCTTCGCTAATGCCCACGTGGAACTTCCAGCAGCAGATTCACTCCCAGGAGATGAGGATACAGGAACAGACGGATCTAGGGAGCGTGACCTATATCACCTATATGCCAGCCCTTAATCGTGCAGGATGGTACAAGTACCTCTTCCTGAACCTGCTGCACCAACCTGAAGAACTAGAGAAGCTGTTGGGCGCTTTCTGTGCAGACACGTATAAACCGAGCATCCTCAATCAGCCGGACCTACAGAAACGTGACAAGAACGAGTCACCTGGGCTCGTTTCACGAGCAACTGCCATCAGTACCGAAGCCGTCAGTCGCGTGTGTCAAGAGGTGGTTGCGCAGATGCAAGGCACTTCGCAACAGGACGCCTCGCAGCAAGGCGACGGGTGCCAAGGAGAACCGGAACCGCAACCTAATAATGGCGGCCTCACCGATGCAGATATAGCGATGAAAATGCACAGCCTGCAGATACAGCGACAGTTCAACAACATGATGAACCACACCGTGACCCAAGGAGGCATCAGTTTTTCAAGCGCGGCGGGGAACGTGTACAAGCCGAACTACGGGAGCTTCATGTGAGAATATGCGGAGGCCGCGACTCGTTCATCCATGGTTGGGAGTGAAAATATTTTTGGAATGGTGGTAGGTGGGCTGGCGGTAACTTGGATTTGCAAACACCGATAGCTCAATGGGCGATAACTTGGATTTGCAAACACCGATAGCTCAACGGGCGGCGGGTGTGGGGCGCGTGGCGTAACGCCGTGGTAATATACAAACTTGGAATCCATGTTTGCTTTCGATAGTAGATCGTGATTTCGCGCGAGGTGAAGGTGAAGTAGGTAGGACGAGTCGCTACGCTGGCCATATTACATCCAGAGAGAAGATTTAACCGGTACGAGAACCGAACTCGCTGGCAGTTGCGAAACGCCCACATTCACAGGGCGATGTCGAGGGCGCACTTCTCTCGGTCGGTCGCTAATGCCGTCATGGCAATTTGGCGCCCGGGGTGCAGACTTGGTGGCTGCATGCTAGCCACGCACTTGCCCCATCTGGGGGGTGATGTGCAGGTACCAATCGCAACTTCCCTGCAGGTTGCACCAACAAATTACTTGGACGCGTACCAGCCTCGTCCTGTTTTGCCAACAATCCGGCGCTCATATCTTCTTCGCCCGCAGTTTTACGCCGCCGCAGTATTTGACACTTTACTCCCTCCATTTAAAAGCTATTGTTCCTATTGTGCCTCCCGTCTATTGTCACCCCGCACATTTGCAAACAAAACATCGATATCCCTGCACGCCTCCACGATGCGCACGGCCTCAGTTCTCGCCGCGCTGTCCTTTGCGGCCACGTCCTACGCACAAGCTGTTGAAATCGGCATTGAGCCCAGCTCGCCTGCGCCAAAAGGATGTGACAGAAGCCCCAAGGGAAATTTCACAATCGGGTATATTCCCGCATCTGGCGTGGCGAGAAAGCGCGAGACAGCTATCGCAGTACGCTCTCCTGTCCCCAATGACGCAACGACTTAAACTGACTTTGTACCCCAAGGATGCCGATGGCTCGCTCTACCTCACACTCGTAGATGGCGTCCTTACAGACGGCTGGGATCGCACCGGCAGCATCGTCGCAAACCACCAGTTCCAGTTCGACGGCCCGCCACAGGCAGGTGCCATCTACACGGGCGGCTTCTCCGTCTGCCAGAACAAGTCGCTCGCGATTGGCGGCACGACGCGGTGGTGGAACTGCCTGAGCGGGACCTTCAACAACCTCTACGATGAGTGGATAGGCGACCAATGCCAGGAGATCCGCATCGTGGCTTCGTTCGTGGAGGAGCCTACGTCAACCAGCTCGTCTACGTTACCCTCGAGCACCACTGCTGAGTCATCAAGTGTTGAGTCGTCGACCGCTGAGTCGACCACCGTCATCTCCAGCGTGTCTAGCGACAACGGCACTACTTCCACCGTTACCAGTACGAGCGCTAAGAGCTCCTCCACGCTTTCCGCCGTCCCTCTCACCTCCATCAACGGCACGAAGCCCAGCGGGCCCGTGAGCCGCGTCTCATCTTCCGAACCCACAGCGACGCCCTCCGAGACCGGTACCCCTGCCGCCCCCGACGCTCCTGGTGCCGCCGCTCCTTCTGCCGTCACCCAGGGCGCCACTTTCGGCGCCGTGATCCTTTTCGCAGCAGCCCTGATGCTCTAAACGACTAGGAGTCCCCTTGATTCACTTCACTTCCATCAGTTCCGTTCCTGCATATTGGAGTCCGCCATTGGCACTTTTGCATCCGGCTATCGTCCATAATACCCCCGGCAATAGGAGGACTGCACATTGGTAGGGTAGCATGGCCGGCGTTTTGAGGTGCGGGCTTTTGCCCTGCGGGCGCGACCTTTTCATATTCTTGCGTATATTTCCGCGTTGATGATTGAGATGAGATGGAGACACGGAGGACACAATTGATTAATTGATCGGTTGGATGGCGGCTGAGATACCAGACGCACGCTGCCTAATGATAATTTATTAGTTTGTGGCATGGGTGTATTTGATGGTGCTCGCGCGTTTTTGTTGTGGGGCAGCAGTCTCGGCATTCCGACGCTGTAGTGCTAGCACAGTGTGAATCACAGATGAGGGGTGGCCACGCCCTCTCTCACACTATCGCAAAAGTCACTGGTAGCGCACTAACCGCCTACTGCTAGAACGAAGTAAAGTACGTCAAGTTACAACCGGCTAATTTATGGCTTTTTCGAGGGCGTGAGCGCAGGCGACTGGTAAGTACCGTGCCTAGGCAGTCAGTGCACCATCCCACCACGCAACACTTCAATTTTAACGCGCCGCATCTCTACTAATATAAATCTAATTAAAGTTACGATTACAGTAATTAAATTATAAAAGCCAAAAAAAAAATTTATATTAATAAGATATTAAAGACTATAGTATTATATATATACTACATTAATATATAGGCACTAACGCGTCACGTAGGCGTGTATAACTACTAAACCTATTCTTCCCTTACCTAGAACAGGCTTAGTGTTAGGATCTGAGATCCAGGGAAGGCTGTGCCGGTTTTGTATCTAATCCCTTATGTTATTCGCCAGGAATGGCTGGTCATTGGCGACTACGCCGCAGGGCGCTAAGTCACGTGACTGCTCTCCAGAGAGCGTTCGCCAACGAGCAGGAACAAGCCATGTATATAGGAACACTGAGTATGGCTCTTTCATACTCATATTTAACCTGGTTATTAATCTATCGTTGTTAAGATCCCAAAGAGGTAGCTATTCTCTAAGGGGCTAAGGTTGGTTCTCGGGCAGGAGTACTGGTAGGACGGGAGAGGGTTGTAGTAATAGCTTGCGCCTGTCACTAAGGGCGTTAGTATTAAAGGTGTGTACAGCACAATTAAATTAATAAAGTTGCTTATTTAGATCTAAATAATAGATTAATAAACAGGTTAAATATAAATGCCTTAAGGGTATTCGTGTGGGTTTATATATAAGAGGGGTAAATCTTACCGTCCATCTCTCTTTCTACTGTCCCTAGATTCCGATGGATGGTCGCGCCGTCCGTGGATGGTACACCTTCCATAATCTTGGCAGGATGGTATGTCTTGGCTGGATGGTACATCACGTGACCTTGGTTACGCGACCCCGCCGAGTGTCACTTCCACTAAGGCTCGTTGGTCCTCCGCGTTCCATACATGTTCAGATCCTAACAATCGTTTGGATTTGACTTAGGCTCTTATTAATTTAATTATACCGTATATACCTTTAATACTAGCATCTATTAATAAGCGCAAGCTATTAATATAACCCTTACCTATATTACTAACGCTTTTGGCTAAGAACCAACCCCAGTCTCCTTTGGGACCAGCTATCCCGAAGGGCTTAACACTTAGGTACGTATAGCCCCTATGACACTTTCACTACCTAAAGGTCTAAAATAATATAATAATACTATTAAGCACTAATAGCTTAAGGGCCATAATAAAAAGTAGTACTTTTGGGCTAATTATAAACTTAATAACGTTACTAGCTAACTAAGCTAATAACTTATATTTTAGCTACTATAATTACGGGAAGGATATTCTTTAAAATTCTTAAAATTTATAAAGGTAAATACGAAGAACTTAAGGCGTTTCTTATAAATATAAAACTATACTACTAATATAATAAGGATGTTTTTAGGACTAAATAGTCTAAAATCCTAGTAGTAAGTATGTATATAAAGGGCAAGAGAGCTAACTAGCTTTAACTTCTTACTATAAATTATCTTAAAAACAAAGATAACATCTTAGAATATAATAATGAAACTAAGAAAGTGTTTAAGGACTAGGCATCTTTTAAGAAATAGATCTAAGTTATATTTAAAGAAGGTAATAAGGAATAATATACTAAACGTAAAATATAAAGGCTTAAATAAACTAGATTAGCTAGTATCTGTATAGTAAATTTTAGACGCATATTGTCACGAGTCGTAGGTCGAGGTCCCTCGACGGCCCTAGTCCGCTCTAGACCAGCGCTATCCGGGCCTTCCGCCTATCTACTTCCCTCGCCGCAGCCCTTCTCTTCCCTCTCTAAGGGATCGCCTTAGTACTGTGGATAGACTGAGTCGCCCGTAGTCAGGGCGCTTTTTACACATATAGGCTAAAATTAATTAGAATAACGTCCTACTTTAAGTAGCTTACTATAATAGGCTAAAGGAATTCGTTAAGGACAAGCTTACTTATTATAATAAAGTAAATAATCTAGAGGAACTCTTGAAGTTAGCTATATAAATAAATAAATAATTATATAAATAATAGCTAGAAAAGCAAGAAGGTAACTGTATCAAACCTAATATTTAAAAAAGCTAGAAACTATAGAAGAACCGGAATAGAAACATTATAATAGCTAATAAAGCTTAAGAATAGAAACTAAAGAAGTAGTAGAAAGGCTATAATAATAGACTATTTAACTAAGAGTAAAAATAACGCTTTAATAAAAAAGCGTGCTTAGGATATAGAGAATAAGATTACTTCGAAAAAGATTATTTAAAAAATAATAAAGGATAAAGTAAAAAGGCTTAGATTATTTAAGTAGTAATAGCTATGCTACGGACACTAATACCTATACTACTAAAAATAGATAAAAACGAAGTCTTTAATATAGAACTTAAGATTATAGAGACACTAGAAAAAACAGAATAGAAAATAGTACTAGAGTACAAGGTCCTTCTCTAGCTATTAGAAGGAAAGTGCTAGGTATGTAATAGCTAGATATATACACCCTAAAAATTCACACAAAAGATTAAACCTAAAAACCTAAAAGCTATAATAATCTATAAGTTTGCTATAAAATACAGAGGAAATGTACTGGTACTAAGATATTAGATTAAGATTTAAGAATAGTATAAAAGGGTAGCCTAGTTCCTTTATAATAAATAGGACTGCTAACTACATTAGATAAAAAGGATATAAGTAGTAATATCGCTAAGAAACCCTAATTATATGTTATGGACCAGAAGGCGACGGGTGGGACGAGAAGGCCTTATGACGGCACGCCGGCCCCACCTCGGCTTATGTAATGTCCCAGATCGCCCCAGGTGCCAAGACCATGGGACATCGTGGGACCACGTGACGTGGGTCACGTGACGTCCCACGATATCCCAGGAAATCCCAGGAACGAGGGATGTGGGACATCGTGGGATTCTATGGGACAGGGGAGGTATATAGCAAGGACGGTTCCCTATGTTATTTCCTTCCTTCGTAGTTAACTACAATATCTTCTGTGCGAGTACGTTCTCCTATATAGATTAATAGTTATTTTACTTATTATAAGATTAGATTATCTAGCCGCGCTAAGTGTCGCATTAACTTATACTACTAAATAATCTATAAAGCACCACGATACCTTACCACCCTAACCTAGATTAGAATAAGGTGTAAGAGCCTTATAACACTTTAACTACCCTACGGTATAATAGCAGGACCTAGTTCGACTACTATAGCTCCGGCACCTAAGGAAAAGACCCTAGGAGAAATAGTTATCGAATAAGCGGCTTAGATAGCCTAGTTACAAGAAATTATTAACTAGATAAGCGAGAAGATAAGCTAATAGGAAAATACGAAACATTAACTAAAGGTCCTAAAGCCTAAACCCTATTTAGGAAAGGGCCACCCAGGAATATTCCTAACCTAGATAGAACTATTTATCCGCTATAACCTAGGAAAGTTTAACACGGAATAAGATAAGATCTTAGTTACTTATATAAATATACAAGATAAGGCAGTCGCGTAGGCTAGACTAATAATTAATAACTTCCTTAAGAATAGTAAAGTGGAGGATTATAATTTAGACGCTACTAAAGACGCGTTTAAGGACTAGGAATCTTTCTGCAAGGCCATGAAAGGAATTTTTAGCACTATTAATAAGGGATATTAAGCTAAACTACGCCTCTAGCGCCTACGCCAGGAAAAATCGATAGTACTTTATACACTAGAGTTTAAACAGATCGTGGCAGAACTCGACGGATGGGGGGAAGCCCCACTCATAATTACCTACTATAATAGACTAAAAGAATTAGTTAAAGACAAATTGGTCTACTAAGGAAAAGCAGACGACCTAGAAGAACTTATTAATAATATAATTAAAGTAGACAATCGCCTGTATAAACGCAAGCTAGAGAAACAGCACGATACTAGGCTACTTACTAGAAAAGAGAATTAATCTAGGCCTGCAGGAAGAGACCAGGACAGAGATATTATTATAACTAATAAAGCCTAATAGTATAAAAAGAAAAATGGCAAGGGAAAACAGCCGTATAGACTAAAGAAGAGTTACTAGGGCAAGAATAGCATCTTGTAGGAAGAATAGAAACGGAGGTTTAAAAATAAAGCCTGCCTCTAATATAGTAAACATAGCTACTTTACTAAAGACTGCGACGGTCAGGAGACTAAGGTTAATACGACTAATCTCTTATAAGTGGCTATAGCCACCCTCACGCCGATAGAAGCTAACGAAGTGGATCTTACGCAGGAGATCCTAGAGCTAATAGAAGAGGAAGAGGAATAAAAGACCCTTCCTAAGTACTAGATCTTTTAAAGACTAGCTAACGACACCTGCTAGATGTGCAATAGTACGCTACATTAATTATCTTAATACGAAGTAAAAGTGATTGTCTAGGGAGCACACGCATAGGACGCCTACTGGCTAGCAGAAAAGTTACAGGGGCGCCCAAAGCAATACCTACGCCAGATCACGATATAGGAACGACATAAATACGCTAAGTGGTGGCAATGCACGCGCAAAGGATGCCAACAACACTTTAAGGCTAGAGTTAGGGCCTCTTATTTTCTAGGAGGTTTAGAATACTATAAGCTAAAACAGAGCTAGTGTAGCGTGCCTAATAACTGCTACGAACACTTTCTAGCCTATTAAGCTAAGCACTATAAATAGAATAGCTAGCACTAATGTTTTAATATTACTTATAAGTTACATAGGTAGTAGAAATTCGAAACAGGCTAGTTCCCTTAGGGCTTAGACCCCCGCGACACTAGCACGATAATAGGGAATACGTAGCTAGGAAGAGACGCGGACTACTTATTAATTAGGTAAGAATAATATAACCTATAGTGCTTCGCACACTTAAGCCTATAAGAAGAGGTAGCCTCCTTAGACAGCTATCTAGGGCATAATGCATTAGCCTAGAACGAATCCCTTACTCTAAATTGCCTATAACATGGGAATTAAGGAGTATACGAATCCGATAGGATTAGAGAGACTTACGCCCTGTATTAACAGCAATATAAGTAGCACTAAGTTAAGGAAGTCTTGAAGCTAGCACGACTTAAAGGTTAGATCTAGGAGGCAGAGGCCTTATAGGGGGTCTAAAACAAGTCCGAAGACTTAAAAAACTAAATTATTACTAGGCAACGAGCTACACTAGTAATAGTGCAATTATTATAGCTTATTAAGTAGACACTCGCCAAATTAAGAAACGCTTAATTAAAGATATTACGGTGCATGGACATTATGTTATAGCACTAATTAACCTAGGGGTAGACGCGAGTCTGATCGCCCCGCGAGTGGTCAAGAAATATAATATGCTATATTATAACAAAAGGATACTGCTGCAAATAGGACTCGCGAACAGGACCTAATTATAAGGATATAGTAATGGTTGGCTGCGCCTCGAGACGGCGCTAGTATAAGTTAATATTAAAGGCCTAGAAAGCTAACATGTTTTTACTATCGCAGAGATAGGAGACATTAAAGCTATTATAGGATATAAATAGCTAGAGTAATACAATCTATAGATAGACTAGATTAAACAAACGATCCTTCCCTGTAGGCCACTAGCGACGGCTTAGGAGAGCCCTGGTGGAAGGGAAACTCCACGAAAACCTTAGACAAGAAAGGAGAGCCAACTATCTAAGATATAAGAAATATTAGTATGCAAGATAGATAGAATCTTAAAGTAACACCTAGGGCGGGTGCACTGTATATAGGTCTAGGAGACTAAAATAGTCTTAGATAACCTTGGTCTATTAGAAGAATATAAGGAATTCGTAGACCTATTTAAGGAATACGACAAGACTGTCCTACCTAAATATAAGGAGTGGGATTATAAGATACTATTAGTAGAAGGAGCTAAGCTATGGCTAGAGCGCCTAAGGCCCCTTACATATAAATAAGAAAAAGAGTTAAAGGAGCTTATCTAGAAGAACCTGCGCTCTAGGAAATAGCGGCCTAGTTAGAGCCCTGCGGCCTTCCCTATACTCTTTGTTTATAAGAAGGACGGCAGGCTACAACTTTATATAGATTATAGATAGTTAAACGCCGTGACGATTAAGAATTGCTACTTATTACTACTAATAACGGAGCTTATGGATAGACTCCAAGGAGCTAAATACTTCACGAAATTCGATATCTGGGATAGATTCTATAGGATTCGAATTACGAAAGGGTATAAGTGGAAAATAGCTTTCCGCACGCGATACGGCCTTTTCGAGTATATAGTTATGCCTATAGGGCTAACTAACGCACTAGTAACTTTCTAGGAGCTAATAAATTAAGTACTATATAAATACTTAGACGTATTTTGCACGGCGTACCTCGACGATATCCTAATATATTTATATAGGACCCTGGAAGAACACAAGGAACACGTGCGAAAAGTGCTATAAAAGTTACAAGAGTATTAACTGCTCCTATACCCTAAGAAATGCGAGTTCCATGTCACGGAAACGGAATATCTAGGATTTGTAATATCCTAGGAAGGTGTTAAAATAGACCCAAAGAAAATCGCGATAATAGAAGAATAGCTACTACTAGAATTAGTAAAGGATATTTAATCCTTTTTAAGCTTTACTAACTTCTATCGCAAATTTATTAGGAACTACTTAAAGGTCACCACTTCACTGATAGAACTTACGAAGATAGGAAAATGGCGACCTCTATAGGAAGTAGAGAAGGAAGCTTTTAAATAACTAAAGCGCCTATTCCTAACGGCACCCCTACTATAGATGTACGACCTGGAGCGACGACATCGCATCTACACAGACGTATTAGATTATGCGCTAGGGGCCATCCTATTGCAAGAATGCGACAACGGTAAGTAGAGACCTGTCTTCTACCACGCACGCAAACTCTTAGGGGTAGAGCTTAACTATAAAATTTACAATAAGGAACTACTAGCTATTATTAACTATTTTAAGTAATAGGAAGCGTAGCTTAAGGGAGCTAAATATTAAATAAAGGTGTTCTCTAATTACCTTAATCTGACACGCTTTATAACGACTAAGAAGCTTAATCGACGACAGGCTAGATAGTCTAAATAGATAGTGGAATTCGACTTTCGCATTACGCATCTGCCAGGAAACGTAAACGCTGTGGCAGATGTACTTAGTAGACGATTAGACCTTATAGAAGAAGACGATAGAGGTAACTATGTTATAATCCTAACCTACGCGAAGGACGGAACCCTTTGCTATAATAAGATATAGCTCGCGCTAATACTAGAGGTGCAACGCGTAGACTTTACCTATTACGAACTAGTCGTGGATAGGATATAAGATTATAGTAGGCTCACGAATAAGAATTGCCAAGCGTATAACCTCTACTAAGCTACAAAATTAATGGCACGGGACTATTAAAACCGTATCTAAATTAGTAAGTAGATAGCTCCGCTACTAATTAAAAAATTACACGAAGATAAGAATTAGGGATACCTAGAGATTACTAAAACGACGCGTTAAATCGCGAACGAATATACTATCCTTAGGCTACGCTAGGCAGTATAGAAGGTTTTAGGCAACTGTTTAGCCTGTTATAAGAATAAGTCTAAGAGGCATAAGCCCTATGGCCTCTTATAGCTACTAAAGCCGCCCCTAAGACCATGGTTAAGCGTAACTATGGACTTTATCGTGAAGTTACTAGCATTACTAGCACCAGGGAACAAGGATCCCTACGACTTAATTTTAGTTATAATCTATTAACTTACTAAGGAGTTAAGGTTTGTGCTAATTAGGGAAGCTATATTAGCAGAAGAACTAGCCTACGTGGTGGAACGAGAACTAATATTACAGGTTAGACAACCTAACAAGTTTATTATAGACAGGGCCAAGATATTCACATTATTATACTAGACCACGTACATAGCTAAATTAGGGATTAAATATAAGCTTATAACGAGCTTCTACCCTAAGATAGATGGCTAAACTAAGCGGATAAACTAAACGTTAGAATAATATCTTCGGATATATATAAATAAGCTTTAAGACAATTAGGTTAAGCTGTTGCTAATAGCTTAGCTGGCATACAATAGCACAAGATCGGCGACTATAGGATACTCGCCATACTACGCCAACCATGGATGTGAGCCAACGACTCACCGGGATCTATTAGACATCTAGAGCATTGCGAAGGACGTAGTTAATAAAGCTAAACTTATGTAGGACCTGTATAAAACACTATATAAGAGTATCGCGCGGCGTAATAAATAAATAGCGCGACAAGCGAATAAGAAAAGGATTATAAGACTAACCTTTAAGGAGGGGGATAGAGTCCTCCTCTTATGAAAAAATCTTAAGATAACGAGACTAAGTAAAAAACTAGATAACCTTTAAAAAGGACTATTCGAAATCTAAGAGGTTAGAGGACTAGTTAATTTCAAACTACAGTTACCTATAGATACACGTATACACCTAGTCTTCCATAAATCACTGCTGGAACCAGCACCATCAAACGCCGAACTAGAAACCCAACTCGAACTCGAAGACGAGGAGTACGAGGTTGAGGCGATTAGGGATCTACAAAAGATCGGACGTCAGCACAAGTACCTGGTAAAATGGGAAGGATGGCCAGAGAGCCACAGTACGTGGGAACCAGCAGGGAACCTTACCAACTGCAAAGAGGCCTTGGAGAAGTTCCACCAGGAGCATCTAGGGAAGCCAAGGCCGAAGGTTCAGGACCGGCAGGATCGAAAGGCGGAGGATAGACGGACCAGTCAAGGCTAAAAGAACTAGGCATAAGTCCATCCTCAAGTCGTGTAACGCCCTTATCTAGCTCTTCGAGGCCCTCGAGACGCTCGATCTCCTCTACAAATTTTATTAAGTTAGAAAGGAGCTTCTCCTCGCGCTTCTTTAACAAACGCCTTTGCTTTAACAATCGCTTTCTTTTATTACGGGCAGCCTGCAGAGCTGCCATGGCCGACTCTTCTTCGGTAGCTGCCGCCTCCTCAAGACGCTCTAACCGGGCCACTTCGGAATCGATACGAGAGAAGTTCGGAACCACGGGTTCCACGGGCTCGCACTTCGCAACACCGTTCTTGTAGCAGTTGCCACACTGCACCTTTAGAGAAGACAACTTGTAAGGCAAGCCCTTCTTCGCGCAATACTTGCAGGACACTATGGCGAGCCAGCCAACCGAATTTATACGATCTCCGACGGAATGACGATGGAGGGTGCTCCGAGAGGACATTGGCTACTGCATGAGGACATGCAGAGGAAGGAGGGGGGATAGTGTTATAGACCAGAAGGGGGAGAGAGAGAGTTTTATTTCGCCCAGCACTAAGCCTAAAGGGCACTAGTACAGTTTATTACCTAATCCTAGCCTTCTGATATCCCAAACTCGACAAGCCCCTACTGTTACCCTCTTCCTGCGCTGCCATTCTTTGCTATTAATGTCTTATTCCTGTGCGTATTAGATTTGTCGCAAGTTATCTTAGAGTCCTTTCTCTAAGTGTTTATTGTCCTTAACCCGGCGATTGAAGCAGAACTTGCTACTATACAGGCTTTGTTGTTTTTTGTGCTTGTCGATGCTCTCTAGCCTATATCTATTTCTAACCTGCCTGTGCTGATAGCAAACTAAATTATCGCCCGAACGGCTTCCATGTCTGGCGTCTACTTTACTCCGTCCGATATTGCTTTACCACCTAGTGCGAAGGAGAGATTACCCTACCTTTCGCCTGCCTGTTATAGTATCTGTGTTCGTTGCGTATTCTATCTCAAACAGCGAAAGAGGAAGTGTTTGGTTGATTCTTTCGCCAAGCCACATCCACATTGGTCTGACTCCGCCGCTTTAATCTGATGCAGAAATCTATTTAGTCGTACTATCCCTGTCCGTAGCTATGCTAGCACTCTGGCTTCTCGCTGGCTTAACTTATCGTATAGTCCTTATATATGCTTCCCGGGCAGTGCTGCATCTAACTTTCTTAAGTATTCTCCGATTCCGCTTAGTAGCGGTTTGTATCTGTCCCGTTTAGCTATTGCGGCATTTGCCACTATTAATTTGGCTTTTTGTTATAGTATGTTAGGTGTGCTACTATCTTTTATAGCCTTCTTCGCTTCTGCTTTAGCCTTCTTGCCTAGGTCGAAGTCACACCTAGCTAGGATCTATACGAACTCTACTTTGTTCTTTCTTACCCTAAACATGCGCACTGTGTTATAGATCTATCTAATTATGCACTGTCCTAACTACCTTCTTGGATGGCTAATGGCTAGCAGCGCGGCTTAATTACTGGCTAATACGGTGATCTTCCGTGCTAGCAACCCTGGCGGTAAGCTCTTTAACCCTTGTAGTATCGCTGCTAGTTCCGCCGTGTATGGGTTTTGCTCGGTTCTTGGTCCGAGGGTCTTAGAGAAGGTGGTAGGTTCGTTCGCCTCCCCTCTAGTGGCTCTGCCTGTGTCTTCTATTGCTCCCCTACATCCTACTAGGCCGTTCCTCACTAAGGTGCTAGTGGCAATTTAAATGCCTTAGCTACGGTCTGCAGTCTTAGCTACTTTTGTACTATCTACTTTAATAGTCGTGGCTATGCGTGCGTTCCACGGGCTTATAATATATAGTATAATAGTTTCGATCCTTTCCGCGTCTACGTCTTGGAGCCGTTGCGCTATCTTTTGCAATAGTAAGTTAAATCTTTAGAACGTTTTAGCCTTAATCTTTGCAAGTGGGTTTGAGTCTAGTAGGGTGTAGATGTTAAACTAGAACTTAATTACTTTTAGGGTGTGCCATTCGTTTACTAGTTAAATATGCGCTTCCGCTTCTACTACTACTATAGCTACTATCTTAAAGCAGCCTATAATAGCTTATGCTCTAATCTTCTGCGCTCTTTTAATAGACGCCGTGGACTATTGTCCGCATGCGTGCATCCAAACGCTTAATACATAGTCTATTACTAGCGCTACCGTCGCGTTAAAGAGCTGTCTTGCCGTGGGCGGGGAGATCATGTGTAGCCATTTTAATGCCATAGCTACTCGAAGTCCTCTTGTTGCTGCTCTAGCCATATGTTGTTTGTAGCGGAGCTCTGCATCCATGATGACCCCTAGGATCTTGGCCTCGGTGGTCGGTGTTACTGTTTGGCCCTTAATAGATATTAGGGCCGTGCTCGTCAGGGCTCTGTTCCAGGTGAAGTGGATCAACATGGTCTTTTCTCCTTCGAATGTAGCCCCGCTCTGACTCTCCTATTTCTCGGCGTCTTTAATAATAGTTTGGAGACTGGCGTAATTTGCCTCCGCCAATGGCCCTACCATCTATACGCTGTAGTCGTCTATAAACGCTATTACGCCCCTATTAGCGTTAATCTTTCGCTGTACTAGGTCTATATTAAAGAAGAGGAACAGGATTAGTAAGAGCGGTGATCCCTGCAGGAGGCCCGCCTGCGGTAGCCGTTGCGCTTCTAATATGTAGCCGTTTACTGAGATTGTGGCCGTCCGTTCTGAGCAGAAGGCGTTAATCCACTATACTAGTGTAGGTGGGACTCCCCTGGCATCTAGTCTTTGCACTAGCCTCTCTTTATATACGCTGTTGAATGCACCCTTAACATCGAAGCTAATTAGGCTCACTACCTTTCTCGATCTCCATGCGTTGTATATGTGTTCTTGGAGTAATACTAGCGCTTGTTCTGTAGAGCGTCTCTTTCTACCCCCGAAATGGTTCGTCGGGAGCAGTCCGTGTTGTTTGGCTAGGTGTAATATTCTCTCTGCTACTACCGATTCTAGTAATTTTCCTAGTGTTGAGAGTAGGGAGATTGGCCTCTATGCTTTCGCTGTTGTGTAGTCTCCTTTACCTGGTTTCTTGAGGGGTATGATTTTCGCGTTTCTCTACTGGCTGGGAAGTTTACCCTTGTTAAGCGAGGTTTGGAAGAGAGTGAGCACCCTCTCTTTTACTATTGGCCATAGTTGCTTCCATACTATTGCTGGGAGTCCATCGTCGCCTGGTGCTTTCTACGGTTTAGTTGCTAGGACACATCGCTCTATCTCCTCCAGCGATAGTCGGGGTGTGAAGGTGATTCTTCCTCTTCTACGGCTTCCGTTTTCCTCTTCGATTTCCGCGGGCAGTGGGGGGAAGAAGGCGGACAAAAGCTCCTTTACCTATTCTAGCTTGCTCTCCGTTGTCGTGCGGTCGCTTCTGACCAGTTGGGGCACTTTGTCGAACATGGTGCTAGGGTCTGGGTTTAGGTACTTTGCCGCTTTCCAGATGTTCACGTCGTTAGCCAGGAAGTCGTTCCAGTGTGCCTTCCTCTGTCGCCGTGCTGTATCGTGGAAGTCCTTTGCTGCTTGTTTGGCATGTCGTTCCATATTAGGTGTGACCTTGCCGACTCGCCTCTGTGCTCTCGCTTTGTTTCTCCAGTATGTGTATGTCCTGCGAAGCTGTGTTAGGTCCTTTGTCCACTATCTTTTGGCGTACGGTGACGGCTTGGCTTTCGGGGTTAGCTTATGGATCGCTTCTAGAACCACGCCTAACAATCTATTAGTCTGCTATTATGTGTCCCCTCTTGCTGGCATTGGCTGGAGTGCTGTCGTGATTCTGTCTCGGATTTCCTTCCATGGCGCGTTTTTAAATAGAAGTCTCCTCTCCGCGCTCTGGCTGGGGGTGTCGACGTCGAAATGTGTTTCAATTGCTCTGTGGTCCGAGCCGTGTTCCGTGGCGTGCGGTTTACATGTGATGGTGGTGGTGGCTAGTTCCTCCGATGCTAGCATTAGGTCGATCGTGCTCTCCTCTCTGCCGTTACTTTATGTTTTCGTACCCTGGGGGAGCAGACTGCACAGGTCATATTCTTCTATTAGATTAATAATTAGATCGGCTTCTTCTTGTCTTGTTAATACGTTGTTACCGCCCTAGAGCTAGTCGTGTTAGTTAAAGTCTCCTGCTAAGATAATATCTGTTCTTGTGCGTATCTAGTTGCGGGTCTCTTAGATTACAAGTCTAATGTTCTCTGCCGCTTCCCTTAGTGCTTGTGGTTTAACACCCTTAACGTATACCGATACTATCAACACCGCTCAGTCGTGTAGTCGTAGTACGGCTGCTGTCAGGTCCGCCGAGGATATTGGGATTTGTTTGGATTCGATGTCTTTTCGGACCCATATTATGCTCCGTATAGGCCATCTACCGTCCGCTTCGGTTGTGGGTGTGTATTTTATCTAGTAGGGGTGTGCGGTTGGGGTAGTAACTAGCGATCCTTTGTTATTCTTCTATCCGTGCGGCTCTAATATAATGATTGCGCTGAAGTCTCTAAGCTATTTATTATTTATTACGCTGTGTTGCACTACGCTTTGTTTTCTAACGTTTAGTTGGTAGATTTGGAGCGTTCTATTTATGGCGGGCCGGGTAGAGTACTCGACAGTTTCTGGAGAAGGATTCGTGTGGTCCGCCGCATGGTACGCATTTAGGGATCGTTGCCTAACACT
Organism: Bimuria novae-zelandiae CBS 107.79; assembly: GCA_010015655.1. Classification (NCBI taxonomy): domain Eukaryota; kingdom Fungi; phylum Ascomycota; class Dothideomycetes; order Pleosporales; family Didymosphaeriaceae; genus Bimuria; species Bimuria novae-zelandiae. The sequence continues at coordinate 57,472 of ML976696.1, read as the reverse complement.
CGCAATAGTGGTGTCCCTCTCCCGCACACTTAGCACAGATTTGGGGCTTAGCACAGGCAAAGGCTTTGTGTCCGATCTGTTAGCACTTGTAGCATTATATTAGTCTATTTCAGGGCTCAAACGGTCTTGTGTATGCTAATTCTCCCGCTATGTGGAAGTACTGCTCTCGGAGTAATCGGGCCGCGTCGCTTCCTCTAGTGACATGTATCACCATCGACCCGTACGCTTTTCCATTGTCCTTGCGACTAAGCCAGTCTATCTTAGCTATCTAAACCCCGTTCTCGTCGCCCAGTGTTTGCATCGCTTCTAGTCGGAGGTCACCCTTCCCGTCGAGAATCGCTGTTCTATTGGCATTATCCACCTTCACCTGATATAGCTGGTCACGTAGTATCCGGGCCCCCCTTACTGCTGTTTTCTAGGCTGCTTCCTTTACTTTTTAAAATTCGATTTCGTCTCTGCACTTAATTCTAATCTAGTTAGTGTTCTTAGGGTCCCTTGTCACTGCTGCGCATCGCCATGTCTCTATTCCCTCTGTCTCCCGGATTTCCTTCTCGATTGCCTGTCTGACCGCGCCTAGTTAAGCTTTTGGCTTATCCTCCTCTTCGACTCTCGATATGTCTATCGTGCAGTATGTGGTGTCCGTTATTACCGATGGTGTTGTGGCTCCAGAGATGGTTCGTAGGTTGCTTGGCTGGCTGCTTGGTGGTGTGCGTGCTATATCGGCATACAACGACGATCCGCTAGGGACCGTTTGCGCCTTAGATAGCTGTGTCTCTAACTTGTCTACTAGTGCCTTCGTTTCCGCCCTGAGTGCTTCCACCTGCGCTTTTGTTTCCATCCTGATCGCGTCTATCTCTTCGGTAAACTTCTTTGTTAGGGCCTCGATCTGGTTGGCCTGTTCCTTCATCATCCTCTCTTGTGTTTGTCGCGCCTTTTCCCGTTCTAGGTCGGTTCTCTCTATCCACGCTGTTACTAGCTCCGTGAGCTGCGTGACTTCATCCCGCTCCTGCTGTTTCCCCTCATTTATCTCCTTCATGTGCTGAGCCAAATTCCCCATCTCCCGCATAATCTTATCCAGTCCCAGGGTCCCATTATTCATCCGCTGTGCCGGAGGCTGGGGGGGTTCCGGCGTACGCGTGTTTAATCGGCTCGCAGTCCTTCGTTATACTGTTGTTTCAAGGGCCTGCTGCCTCTCGGCGATCTTCGGCGCTAGTCTTATGGCTCGACCGGACTTTCGTGGAGCTGTTAGCGGGCTTCTTAGGCTGTTGGTAGGGGGTGAGCCCGACATCTCGGGAGGCTCGACTGCGGTGCCGCCCCGTCAGGGGTGCCTCCGAAAGGTTTTAAGGGGGTTTAAACGAGTGTGTAGAAAACTTTCAAAGACTCAATTTTCTGCGGTCTTAAGAGTCCCTAGACCAGAAGGCGACGGGTGGGACGAGAAGGCCTTATGACGGCACGCCGGCCCCACCTCGGCTTATGTAATGTCCCAGATCGCCCCAGGTGCCAAGACCATGGGACATCGTGGGACCACGTGACGTGGGTCACGTGACGTCCCACGATATCCCAGGAAATCCTAGGAACGAGGGATGTGGGACATCGTGGGATTCTATAGGACAGGGGAGGTATATAGCAAGGACGGTTCCCTATGTTATTTCCTTCCTTCGTAGTTAACTATAATATCTTCTGTGCGAGTACGTTCTCCTATACAGATTAATAGTTATCTTACTTATTATAAGATTGGATTGTCTAGCCGCGCTAAGTGTCGCATTAACTTGTACCACTAAATAATCCGTGAAGCACCACGATAAGCTAGCGCATGGGGTTCCGAGACACCCGGGGATATGAGACACCGCGCAGAAATCCTCCACCCTTCAAAAAATCGCGATAATTCATTCAGCGTAATTACAATTGCCACTCGCTACACATAGATTGCAGAGTTTTAGCTGCTATTTCTGCTGCAGCTTTTTCTGCGTCCTTTTCTGCAGAAGTACTACTGTTTTGTTGCTCTAGGAGAGCAGATGCCTGCTTTGCTATTATAATTTAATCTATGCTAGCAAAGCGTTAATTTAGGTCTATACAAACTTTCTTTCGTGGTTACGGACGCTTAAGGGCCTTAAGTTAACTTTATAATTTTTTGTTTTCTGCTTCTAGCGCTACTAAGTGTATATTAGCTATTATAATTGCCTTGCTAGCTTTCTTAAATAGTTAGTAAACCTTACGGCTTAATTTCTTAGCGCTGTGGAGCTGCCTTTAAGCTATAAACAGATCCCGAGGGCTATAGGAAGTGTAGAGAGAGCTCTTGGCGAGATAAGCCTAATCCTAGTAAGGGGGGGTAACAGGCCTTTAAGCGACTTAAGATAAGTTAACTACCTGCTTAATATTTAACAGGCAGATGCCTGCAATAGCCTATCTAGCGTGGATTACTCTCTTAGTAATCGCAGCCTCTCTAGCAGCGTTGTAGGCAATAATAAAACGTTCCTTTTTAACTGGCGCAGCATTATCTAGGTGTGATAACTCGTGGATCTGCTGGCGATAGAATCGTTTCACTACTGAGAAAACAGAGAGATCTAGTGGCTGTAGAACGTGCGAGGAGTGCGCAGGGAGAAATAGAAGCCTGACTTTATTCTGCTTGCAGATCCACAAGAAATCTAGGTCAACATGGCTACCGTGGCCATCTAATATTAGCATCCGCCAGCGATCCTTTAAGGGCGTAGTATCTGGCAGAAATACGCGTTGCAGCCACTTAGCCCTTATTATATTAAATATTTAGCTATTCTCTAAAGTTGCGTATAGCTAGTTAGGTATTATTAATAAAAACCAGGTGCTCTGCAGGTTTTTGCCTTTAAAAATAATAGCTGGCCGCAGCTTTCTCCCTATTACAGAAACGCACTCGATTATCGACGCCCACTCGCGATTCTTTAGAGACTGATAGTAAGCCTTCTTTTTCTGGCTTCCTGCGAGTACTCTGGTGTTTGCACATACGCCTAGGGCCTTCCTAGTCTTATCTATATTCCACGTATCCTCATTGCGTATATCTAACTTAACGCGGAGCTACTTATAGAGCTTAAGAAACTCGCGTATTACTTTTTAAGTTACTCCCTTAGCTCTCGCAGCCTTAATCTTCTTACTTATAATAAAGGTAACGCGTAGGTTACGTTTAATAAAGTAAGATATCTAGTATTTACCTACTAACGCGTGGTCGCTATTTATCCTAAGGATTTAATTTACTATTTCTTATATATAAGCGTAAGAAGGAGGAAACCCGCGCGCGTCCTTTTTAAGTATTTATTATATAAGGAAGTCCTCTTGTTATAGAGTTAATTGTTACTAGTATACGTGGCTGTTTTGCCAGTTTTGTGAACCGCGTACGCGCCTAGATAGCGTGGCTATAGGGATGTTATATGCCTTTGCAGCAGCTTGTTGACTAGGAAAAATGCCAGCATTAAGATCACTAATAGCTGCTTGAATTGCTACCTCACGGTTGGCCATTTTGGTAGGGTGGATGTGGAGATATCGCGATTTTTTAAAGGGTGGAGGATTTCTGCGCGGTGTCTCATATCCCCGGGTGTCTCGGAACCCCATGCGCTAGCTTACCTTATCGCCCTAACCCGGATCGGAACAAGGTGTGAGAGCCTCATAACATTATAAGTTTATTAATAACTATAACGTGGTTCACCACCGAGCGGGCCAACCCCACTAAGCGGGCCAACTTTGCTAAATGCAGCCCACCTCTAGCTTATACTATAATGCCATCACAACATAACGCGTAATAACTTTATACTAAAAGCGCACTATAGCTTACTATCTAAGCTATAATTAAAAATTATAATAAAAGTAAAAGACGCGTTATTATAGCCTTTAGCGTGCCTTAAATAATAGTATAATAATAACGCTAAAGAGCCCTCTCTCAACGCGATCGCGAGCCTAACTTAACGAAGTTAACTAAGCTAGAGGAGGAGGCTCTAGTCTAACGTATACTTAAGCTTCACTAGCGAGGAATAGGTGTAATAAGGGATATAGTCTAAGATATAGCTAATAATCTACTTGCTAAGCGTAGTAGATAGCCTATTAATAAGCACTAGATAGACAGGCTTAAGACGCGTACGCTAGAAATTAAGCTTTAAAAGAGCTATCTATATAATTATTAGCGAGCCCTAAATAAAGATTTACGTATTATAACGCCCTAGTTCGAGCTAGTTGCTAATACTAAGGCTAAGTACGGTATTACTAATAACGACACGTATAACTTCGACGAGACAGGCTTTATAATAAGGGTAATACAGGGTTAGATAGTCTTTACAGGCTCTAAGAAGCGAAGTAACCTAAAGAAGATTTAACCTAGTAACTATAGGTAGGTTACTAATATTTAGGGTGTTAGCGCTAAAGGCTAGGCTCTACTACCCTTTTTTATCTTCCCTAATAAGGTTCTAATCACGTCCTAGTTCTATAATCTACCCTAAGACTAGGTTATTAAAGTTAGTCCTAATAGCTAGACGTTAAACAAGCTTAGCCTTGCCTAGCTAAGGCACTTTAATACCTATACTAAGGCGCGTAGTTTAGGTACACACTAGCTACTAATTATAGATAGCCACGAGAGCCACTACTCACACGAATTCTATAAATACTATAAGGAATAGAAGATTATTATTCTCTATATGCCTCCACACTTATCACACCTCTTATAGCCACTTAATGTGGGTTGTTTTTCGCCTTTAAAGCGGGCGTATAGTAATAAGATTAGTAGCTTGGCACAGTATAGCACTAAGTAAATTAAGAAGGAAGCTTTTCTACTAGCCTTTAAAATAGCTTTTAAGAAAGTAATAATAAAGGCGAATATCTGCGTAGTCTTTAGAGGCGCTAGATTAGTCCTATACGACCTAGAGGCGGTGTTATTAAGACTTAATATAGTTCTTTGTACGCTAACTCCACCTAACGTAAAGGACACCCTATAGGAATTAAAAACACTAAGTAACCTCCGCGAGATAGAGGCTTAGTTAACGCTAGTTTATAAGCGTGTATAAAAGTATAAAGATTTACTAGTTTCTCCGCTTCTTAGAGCTATTAAGCAGCTTAATAAAGGTGTTGCATTAATAGGGCACGAAATAGTATTAATATAATAAGAAATAGCAGGGCTTTGTAAGGTAGTAAAGATAGTAATAAAAGTAAAAAGTTAAAAAAGGAAGTATATTTAGGCAGCTAAGACACTTATAGTAAGAGAGGTAGTCGATTTAATAGCTAAAAAGGATAGTAGTGGGCAAAAGGAGGGTGAAGAGTCTACAAAGAGGGTGTGTGGGCAGAGGCGCTGCGGACGTTATAGCAAAGCTGGCCACAACGCTCGCACCTGCGCAGTAGAAATTATAGATATATCTAATAGTAATAAGTCTGAATAGTATTTCTATGTTCTGCGAATTATAGTAAATTATAGTGGTGTTGTAGGAGGCGCTTCGCAATAGACTGACTTTTAAAAAGTGGCCCGCTCGGTGGGGTTGGCCCGCTTGGTGGTAAACCACGTTAAACTAATAATAAAGTACTATAAATATTTTCCCAACGTATAGTCACGACACTATAAGGAATTAGGATAGTAAAAGTGCTTTAATAATAAATACTAAATACACGAAGCATATAAAGAAGCTATAGGCTAGTACCTTAAAAGTAACGTATATGCATAGCGAGTGGCCGGGCATAGCGAGTGGCCGAAAATGCCAAGACCCCATTAAAACGTTCTACTACAACGCGATGTCTTAACAACGTAATAAACTACCTAAATTAAAAGAGGCTAGATTATAGCTTGCGCTTTAAGCTATTAAAGGAGACGCGCTACTCTTAATTTTACGTACTATAGTAGTCTATAGCGTTGCTAAAAGAACACTATAATAGAGACGCGCTAGAACTAATTTTCGACGCGACTATACACCTAACTTAATAAGACTTACTATAAAAGAGGAGTAGGCAATTGTGTAGTATATACTTAATCTAAATGTGCGAGGGTTTCCGCCCTAGCTTGCTACTATAAAAGATATAGCTAATTCTTTATTAGCTGCACGCTATAATAAGCTAGTTAGTTAAAGGTAGCCTTACTACTTTGTTAAGCGCTAGCTAGAGCTCTAAGTTAAGTTTAATTAAAAGTACGACTATAAGAGAGCCCTCTGTAAGGATCCTGAGGTTGTATAGGGCTGGTTCTGGCTTGTAGAGAATACCAAAGCCAAGTATGGTATCCTGGATAAAGATACCTACAACTTTAACAAGACTAGCTTTATAATAGGCATAATATTAACAGGAGTAGTTATCACAGGCTTTAAGCGTTAAGGTAAGCTAAAGAGCGTGTAGCAGGGCAATTAAAAGTAGATAATAGCTATTTATAGCATTAACGCGATAGGGTGGGCGATCCCATCCTTCCTTATCTTTTAGGGCAAGCACCACCTCTCTGCCTGGTACTAAGAGAAGGATCTACCTCGCGACTAGGTTCTCGCAGTCTCTAAGAACGGCTAGATAAATAACAAGCTTAGTCTATAGTAGCTAAAGCACTTTAACGCGCATACAAAAGAGCGTACTATTAGTAGCTATTAGTTACTTATTATTAATAGCTACGAGAGCTATAACTTGCTCGAATTCTAGCAATACTACAAGGATAGGAAGATTATCACTCTCTATATACCTCTATATTCGTCGCACCTCCTGTAGCCACTTGATGTGGGGTGTTTCTCGCCGTTAAAGAAGGCATATAGGCGCTAAGCCAAGGATCTAATGCGCAACTATATTACGCATATTACTAAAATTAAGTTCTTACCTTATTTTATTACTACTTTTAAGGCTATAATAACTTAAAGTAATATCTAAGGAGGCTTTTAAGGCGCTAGCCTTATTCCCCTTAACCTAGAAGTAGTAATATTAAAGCTTAACGTTTGTCTGCGTACGCCTTCGCCTTCTACTATACGTGATAGTACGTGGCAGTCGCAGACGCCTAGCAACACCCTAGAATTAGGGTCACAATCGACGCTAGTGAAGGAGAGGATTTAGAGGCACCTAGATAGCTCCCTAACAAGTATAGTTAAGGCGGTTAAAAAGCTCGTAAAAGGCGCTAAGCTAATAGCGCATTCTCTAGTATTAATAATAAAGCGTAACGCTAAGCTTTAAGCCACTAATAAGGCTGCTATACGACGTAAATTGCATAAGAGAAAGTAACTATAGTAGGAAGGGGTCCTTATAACTACTAATAGCTAGTAACTAGCTACCCTAAAGGACTTTACAGCGCGTAGTAATAAAAAAAAGGCGAAGAAGAGGGTGCGCGCTAATAGAAGCGAATTAACTTAATAGCGCTGTAGACGCTACGGCGAGGCTGGGCATAATTCGCGCACGTGTAAAAAAGAAGTAGAAGTAGATTTAGAGTAGATTGGCCTACTACAATTTCTTATTACTATTTGTGTGCGTTCTGTACTATTGTGTAGAGTGTAGATTTTAATGGGGTCTTGGCATTTTCGGCCACTCGCTATGCCCGGCCACTCGCTATGCATGTACGTTATAAACTTAAGATTAATAGTAACTATAGGAAACTAATAAAAGAAGGGCATAAGTCTTAATTATCTATAATAAATTAAATAGCTAGATTATAATAGGGATTGCCTAGCATATCTATATTAAAAAGAATAAATAGTAGTACTAAAATAACGCTACTGTATTAGGATTTAAAATCTTAGGAGTGTCTAGTTATAGGATGTAGACAATACAAGGAACCCTAAGAAGACGAAGAAGTCTTAAAAATTAAAAATACTAAGACCACCTATAAAGCGCTTTACTAAAAGGAATAGAAAAAGACTAAGACTAATACTAGCGTAAAAGAAGCCACGCGAACTTAGAATAAGGAAGTAATTTTTTTTAATAATACTAAAAGGACTAATAATATATTAAAAAACTAGGTTGCCACTAGATAAAGGACCTTACTAGTAGAGACGCGACTATAAAGGCAAAAAAGGTAGAAATAGACGTAGATAGTCTATAACTAACTAAAAAAGTTATAATTAGTAGTTACTATGTAATAGCGCTAATAGAACCTAGAGTAACTAGATGTCTAATATCTCTTAAAATAGTAGAGAAACATAACCTGCCTTATAAAAATAAATAGACACTAGTATAGGTGGAAATAGCAGATAGGACGTTATCCTAAGGATATAGTAAAGGCTAGTTACGTCTTAAAATAACGCTATTACGTATTAGTCTAGATAAATTCTAAAGCTAATATAGCTTTACGATAATAGATCTTAGAAGCTTAAAAGTAATTATTAATTATAACTAGCTTCTTAAATATAACCCTGTTATCAACTAGTAGAAGAAAACGCTACTTACCTAAAAATCTATACTAAAAGTTACTAATATATAAAAAATATAAAAAGTATAGCTATGAATCCCGAATACCTTAGTAGGGCGGGTTAAAGGATAAACTAAATAATTTTTAGCTACTAAAATTATAAAAGTTATAAAAGAGAATTTAGGCTTAGCAAGACTAATTTAGGTATAATACATAGACCTTAATGTAAAGGTAAAAGTTAATAATATTCTGCTAATATACTAAGAGTATACAGAACTCTTTAAAAGAAATTCAAGGAAAAAAAACTATAAGATTATTAAAAATAAAATTATAAAATACCCTTAGTAGAGGGGACGAAGCTACGCCTATAATAATTATAATTAATATTTATAAACTAAGAAGAGGAAGTAAAAGAATACTTAAGAAAGAATTTTAAAAAGAGGTATATTTAAGAAAGTTAAAGTCTAGTAGCTTTTCTTATACTCTAGGTACCTAAGAAGAATAGTAAGCTACGCCGTTATATAAATTATAAATAGCTAAATAAGGCCACTATTAAAAATTAGTTCCCCGTACTATTAATTACGGAGCTTATACATACACTCTAAGCAATAAAATAGTTTATAAAGTTTAATATACGTAATAGTTATTACCGCATACGAATAGCTAAGGGACATAAATAGAAAACTATGTTTAGGACATATTATAGCTTCTATAAGTACTAAGTTATACATTTTAGATTAATAAACCCGCCTGCAATATTCTAGACATTTATTAATAAAGTACTATATAAATATCTAAACGTATTCTATATAGCTTATCTTAATAATATACTTATCTACTCTACTAGAACATTTCAGGAGCAGGTAGAATACGTTAAGAAAGTACTTAAGAATGTAAATAGATTGTAAGAACCTTACTAGCTTTATAATAATAAAGAAGCTTAACTAACAATAAGTACAATACGCAAAATTCCTGGCAAATTTTAAATTTATAATATACTATTAACTAGGAACGCTTAATGGCGCAGTAGACGCCCTAAGTAGAAAATTAGACCTTACTAAGGATAAACTAGATTTATATAATGTAGCACTACGAGCAAGGAGTAATAAAACTATTAAATATAATTAACTAATAATTAAGGTCCGCGCCGCTAGCTTAAGATATATAAAACTAATAGTATAAGATTTTCAAGAATATAGATAACTTATCCTAAATTAACAAGACGAATACGTTCTTTTCTAATATAGGTTTTATAAAATAAGATAAGATTACTACTATAGAATCTTTATAAAACTAGGATAAGAAGAAATCTTAATTAGAAAACTATATAAATTTCGAGAATAAGGATGCCTAGGTATTATAGAAATAATGCGCTAAATTATAAACAAATATACTATTTTTAGATTTAAGCAGGTGGTAACTCGAGTTATAAGTAACTATTTAGTATGCTACAAAAATAAGCTAAAGAGATATAAGTCTTATGGACTATTATAACTATTATAAGTAGCTAAAAGACTATAGTAGCGTGTAATAATAGACTTTATAGTTGTCGGGAGGACTTGTTGCACTAGTGCTGAAAGGAAATACTTAATAACGAGTTACATTGGGTTGATTGATGCTTGTTGTCTCTCGTTCTATCTACTGAGGATTGAAGTACATCGCGGGGTATGGAAGCTAGTCCCATATAGGGCTCGCTCCACACATATAGTGTTTTGCAACACGACAGAGGCCTTGAGGTTATTAATCCAACAATAGTAAAGCTTCTAAAGTTACTATAATTAGAAACAAAGCAGATATGCGATACTATTATAGTAATAGTTAATTACTTGACTAAAGTAGCTAAGTTTAGGCCTATAGAAGAATCTATAATAGTAAAAGAACTAACCTATAAGGTAGACAACACGGTATTCGCGGAATACAAGCTAATTAAGGGGTTTATTATAAATAGGGATAAGCTCTTTATGTCTAAGTATTAAAATACCTTTATCGTGGCTTTAGGTATTAACACAAAGCTCTTAACGTGTTTCTACCTTTAAACTAATAAATAGATAGAACGTACGAATTAGGCTCTAAAGCAGTATTTATAATTCTACGTTAATAAGTAATAAGATAATCAGGTAAAATTATTACTAATAGCCTAGCTAGCATACAACAGCACAAGGTCAGGTACGACATAGTACTCCCTATACTATACAAACTGTAGATATAAGCTAATTACTTATTAGGATCTAAAAGATATAAAAAGCACTTCTATAAAAGCCAAAAAAAGAGTTAAAAAGTAAAGAAACTTTATAAAGTCCTATAAAAATAAATTATCTAGAAGGCCCTTATAATATCTAAAAACGCAAATAAGTAAAGAATTAAAAGACTAACCCTTAAGAAGAAGAATAAAATTTTCCTATTATAAAAACATTAAATGATAAAATAACCTAGCAAAAAAATAAATTACCTCTAAGTAGGCTCTTTTAAGATATAAGAAACTAAGGGACTAGTTATAACTAAGTTACTTCTACTACTAGGTATAAAGATTTATCTTATATTTTATAAATTACTTTTAAAACTATTACCGCTAGACGCTCCAGTTAAGATCTAGTTGAATTTAGAAAATAATAAGTTTAAGATTAAGGAAATTAGAATCATAAAAATAAATTAAAGTTAGCCTAAATATTTAGTTAAATAGAAAGGATAGCTAGAATAATACAACACCTAAAAGCTATAAAAAACCTTATAAACTATAAGTTACCAGTATTAAATTATTATAAATAATATCTAAAGAAGGGATAGCATCCCTAAAAAAATTAATAACAAAGTTAGAAAAATAAAAAAAATAAAGAAGAATTAGCCTATAGCTAGTCTAGGTTGGTAAAAGGTATAAATAGCGATATTTTAGGAATAATAGTAGCACCAATACTCTTTAAAGCCTCCTTTTTTAACGAATTTAGAACGTTAGCCACACGAGTATTATAAGTAGTAAAGGCCTACTTTTCTTCTTCTATCTACGTAATTTCTAACTTTAAGTAAGCTACTTTTACTTTCGTCTAAAGTAAGGCTAGGCGCTTTTTACGCTTTATAGCCTAAACCCTTTCCCACTCTTGCTTAGGGACCTAGAGGCTATAATCCGTATGAACTATAATATAAGTAGTATACTACCTAGTAGTAATATCTATAAAGTACTTTAGGATATTCTTCTCTTTATAACGTTTATAATGCATTAGTAACTTTAAACACTAAGTATAAATTTAGTTAGCACGCTAATAATAGGACTTAGTTAATAATTATTTTATTACTTTAGGCATAGTTAGGGAGGCTAAGAAAATCTAAAGGAAAATATAATGTAACTTTAGGTAAAAATACGCTTACCTTTATATCTTAAAAACTATCACTAAATAAGACGCGTAACATAACTCTATAATAATATATACGAATAAGATATTAGAATACTAACCCTAAAAAGGGGGATAATATTATAGTTATAAAGAATTATAGCAATATAATAATTATAAACTATAAAATAATAAAGATCCCCGCAAAAGGACTAACAAGGCTTAGTATAAGAGTAAATAGGGCAGGATTAAGTTAATAGTTACGTAATTAAGATCCCACTAAGAGGATAGAATCCTAAAAAGACACTAGCTTAGTAGGAAAACTAAAGAATATCCCGCTAAGAAGCAAGTCTTTTAAGAGACTAAAAGGATTCTAGGATATTAAGGAAGAAAATAACTAGTATATAGTTTAAAATACTTGCTATACTTTTCCTACTCCTTATATTTAATTCTTAACACTTGGAATACATCTCTTATAATAGATTAATAAACCTCCTAATTAGTTATTCTATAGTTAATTATAGGACTAGATTATTTATAGCTAATCTTATTATTATCCTTAGCTCTTAACTACTAAATATTCGCATGATGCTTTACACTTAACCTATCCTCCCCTCATCCGGAACAGGCTTAGATACGTATAGCCCTTGTAACACTCTATACTAGAGCAAGACTATAAGGCAAGCTATTTAGAATAGTAGCTATAAGTAAATATCGCTTATTAACTGTATATGCGTTAACTGATCTGCCTTAGACCTAGTTCTTATTTATTAGGCTACTTTTATAATTATATAATTAAGTTATATTAAAGATCTTAATCCTTAACACTAGTAAATTCTTATTATAGTATTTAAATTTAGCTGGTTAAATAATTGAATAGGCATTATATAGCTACAGTAGGTATTTAATTACCTTTTGAACGCTAAAGCAAGATAATTGTATTAATATTTAATTTTTAATTGCTATAGATCTTATATTGCTATAGATATTATTATTTTTTATAATTATAAGAAGATTCTATTAGCTATTTATCTACTCTATTTAATCTATATATATTATAGCCTTAAGATATCTATGCGTTTAGGCCTCTAATAATAGCGTATTTAAATAAGGTATTAGTCTTTTTTATAAACTAGCTAAGAACTAGCCTTAATCGCTAAGCGACACTTCTTTCGCCTATTTTAAAAGGTGTCCGTACGCAGTACGGGCAGCTACCTAATGCGATGTCTTAAGACAGGTGACAATGGTTATGTAATACCGCACAGGCAAAGGCACAGACCATAGTTACCGTGCGCGAGCATTAATCCTTATAATCCCCTTTCCTCCGTACGTAGAATAGATAGACAAGACTTGAATACCAGACCATTTTCTCACCCGTACCATCGTACAACTATCTAGCCCTATCATATCGCGATATGCTTGGCTTAGTATAGCCCATTCAACAAAAGGTCTAGATTAATACTATGAAGTAGCTATTAATACTTTAATCTTTTAAAGCTATAGATATTTCCTCGTTAAATCTAATAATTATTTTTAATTAATTTAATCAGACTATATCTTTTAATTAATAATTATAAACAAGCTTAACCTTAGTACTCAGTACTTTAATGTTAGGATCTGAACATGTACGAGACGCGGAGGGCCAACGGGTCCTCAGCAAGGGTAACACTCGGCGGGGCTGTTCAGCCGAGGTCACGTGACATGCCATCCCGCCAAGCAAAACTATCCTGGATGGTGTAACTATCCTAGATGGCGAGACCGTCCCGGATGGTGAAGCCATCCCGGATGGCAGGAAGACAGAGGATGGCAGGATTCACGTAGTATATAGAGAGCTCGAATATCCCTCCCAGATATTCGTGTTTAATCTTGTTTATCAATCTATCGTTTAGATCTGAATAAGCAACCTTGTTGATTTAATTATGCTATACACACTTTTAATACTAACGCTCTAGTAATAAGCGCAAGCTATTACTACGACCCTCTCCTGTCCTACTAGTACTCCTGCCCGAGAACCAACTATAGCCCGTTTAGGACCAGCTATCCTAGATGGAACCTAACATTTTGAACACCCTTAACATGAGTACTAATAGGACCCCTAACTCTTCTATAGCTTCGGATAACCATGTCACCCCTATAGGGGATGGCAAGAACAAGGCACACAAACCCGATTTATATAATAGCAATCGTACCCTCCTTAATACCTAGCTGTTATAACTAGACCTCTACTTCTTTGACTAAAACTAAGATTTTAAAGATAAAAAGAAGGTCATCTTCGCAGCGACTTACATGCGAGGAAGCGCTAAAGAATAGATCTATCCTTACCTAGTTAAATACCTAGACATGGATCACGACAACGAGGATAAAGACTACATTAATAGCAACAAAGATGCTATTAATATTATAAAGGACTACGCTAACTTTAAAAAATGCCTCTAATAGATATTTAGAATTGCTAATAAAACCGCTATCGCTAAGCGTGCGATCTAGACGATCTAATAGTAATAATCTATAGCCAAGTATGTAGTCGAATTCTGCAAGTACGCCGTATAACTTGACTAGGAGGATAAATCTCTTAAAATAATATATAAATAAGGCCTTAAACGTAATATGCGCGAGGAACTCCTGCGCAGTAGTGCAAAGATAGAGACCTTAGAAGAACTATACAAAGAGACTATCCGCATTAATAGGGAATAGTTTGTATTACAAGAAGAACTACGCAAGAACCCAAGGAACGTTAGTTTTAGATAATAGGCACCTATAGTCTATAGGGCACCGCCGAAAATACCTCGACGCCAGTAACGCAACTATTACGGACCCTAACCTATAGAAGATGTCCAGTTTAATAACCTAGAAAAGGGAACAGGAAAGGCTATAGGCCTCTAAAAGCCTAACCAGCGCAACCTAGATAGAACCTAACGCAAGGGAACTAGGACGCGCCTATGTTTTACATGTGGTAAACTAGGCCACATCGCCAGGAACTGCAGATCTAAGAACAAGGTCATTAGATAGTTAAACGTACTATCTGTCGCAGATGCAGACGCAACCGACAAGGAATAGTAAGTAATAGACGCTATTAAGTAACTTAATATCTAAGATAAAGACTTGGAGCGATTAGAATCGCCTAACTTACAACTCTACAAGGATGCAAACGAAAGTTTAGATAAAAACGAAAAGGAGAAGGAACCAATGCCTCAATCTCCTACACCTTACCCTAGCTAGAATAAGCTAGTTACTAGCAAGACAACAAACGTTTTTAACTTCTTAGAAAAACACCAACCTCGAGAAGGAGACTTCGGGTTTACGGCGGTAGAATAACAAGACTACGCAGAAGCATTTTTTCATACTTACTAACCTAACCTAGTTAGTAAAGTAGCACGAGAAATGGCGGACCACTATTACGCCCACGAAGACCCTAAGAAGAAGTACCTAAACAAACGCCCGAACTACAAACCATAGTACGACCTGGACTACTATAACCCTACGCATAAGACCATACGATAGACCCTCTATAGAGAAGATTAATATACTATTTATTACTAAGCTAAGGAATACAGCTACTTTCCCTAAACATACTAATAATATAGATAAGAGTAGTTTAACTGCCCTATTAATCATTGCGACGTTCACCTCTAGGATAAACGTAAAACGCGATACTTTTTATACCTTAACTAAGCACTAAACTAAGCACTATTACTATTAGTTAATAGAAAATACGCGTTAGATAAATGGCAAACATGCTTACACCCTAACTACGAGGAACATAAGAAGTAAAAAGACAAGCATGGGTTTAATCGCGTACTAAAAGGGACCACGACCCTTAGGATTAAAATGGTAACAAAGGAAGAAGACAGTGAAGCTATCTTAGAAGAGGCCTAGCAGTAGCCTTAAAGGAAAAAGAAGGAAGGACACCTCGAACCCACGGAGCCAGTTACAAAGAAAATGTCTTTTTTAGACCTAGGCTTAGGCGAGAAAACGCCTTTAAGAAACTAAATGCCACAAATAGTCAGGCATTAATCAAGCTACTAGTATAGCTTAAAGGAACATAGATAAAAGCCATGCTAGACTCAGGAGCACAGGAAAGCTATGTGTTAAGAAAAGCACTTAATAGAGCGGGACTCTATAAGCGCAAGAAGGCTATACCCTATGCTATCCATGTCGCGAATAGATAACTGATACCCGGTAAAGCAACCATTGAATACGAGGTCGAAACCACCCTTACAATCCATAGACACCAGGAATTAATTACCCTTGACATTATTAAAGAAGCCAATTACGACGTGATTTTAGGATTACCCTAGTTAAGGAAGCATAACCCTATAATTAACTAGGAAAAGAAAGAGCTATCTTTTAAGCGCTGTAACTATGCATTACAAGCAAAGCCTACGCATTAATAGAGTATAATAGTAAATAAGAGAGCTATTAATAACATAATCTCGCGACTGGAAGTCAATAAACACGAAACCAACTTGGCAAACGCTGGCAGGAACCACCAGGTTATAAAGCGTAAGCACGAAGAGAACAGCACACCTCTTAATATCCCTAATAAATATAAGGAATAGAGTTATTTGTTTTAGGAAGAGAAAGGAGCTAACGCCCTTCCTAAGCATACACACTAAGACCACTATATTATTCTTAAAGAAGGAAAGACGCCACCCTTTAGACTACTATATAGACAAAGCGCAAAAGAACTCTAATAGACACGCGAATTCCTAAAGAAAGCCCTTAAAAGGCGATAGATACGCAAGTCAGAATCGCTAGCAGCATTACCCCTAATATTTATTATAAAGAAGGATAGAACACAACGTCTATACATTAACTATAAAAGGCTAAATAACATGACGATTAAGAACAGATACCCACTGCCGAACATACAAGAATCTCGAGACAGGCTAGGACGAGCCAAGATATTCACACAATTCGACCTACGAGACGGATACCACCTCATACGAATAGTAGTAGGTGACGAGTGGAAGATAGCCTTTCGAACCAGATACGGACTATTTAAGTACTAAGTCATGCCTTTTAGACTCACGAACGCACCAGCAACGTTCTAAGTAATAATTAATAACGTACTAAGGAACTACCTTGACATATTTATAGTTACCTACCTCGACGACATCCTGATATTCTCTAAACAAGAGAAGGATCATGTACAACACGTATAAATGGTACTATAGGCACTAAATAGCGCCAACCTATAATTAAAACTTAAGAAATGCAAATTCCATGTTACAGAACTAGAGTTTCTAGGACATGTTATTAATACCAAAGGTATCTAAGTAAGCCCTTTAAAAATTAAGGAAGTAAAGAAGTAGAAATTACTTACTAACCTTAAGGAAGTACAAGCCTTCCTTAGATTTACTAGATTTAACAGATAGTTTATCACAGACTACTCCAGAATTACGCTACCACTTACGAACCTTATAAAGAAAGATAAACCTTTTAACTAGATAAAAGAATGCGAGTAAGCATTCTAAACGCTATAGAAAGCATGTATTACGCTACTAGTCCTTATACACTTCCAGGACAACGAACCCCTGCGTATTAAAATAGACGTAAGCGACTTAGCAGTCAGAGCATGCGCGAAACAAGAGAAGAATGGTAAATAGCACCTAATTACATACTACGCACACAAATTTACACCCGAAAAATCACGATACGAAGTACACGACAAAGAACTACTCGTAATTATAAAAGCTATTAAACACTAGAGGATCTATGCATATAGTTACTTAGAACTTACGATCTTTATAGACTATAAGAACCTCACACGCTTTATAACCACAAAGGAACTAACCTAACAATAAGCAAGATAGTTAGAAACGCTAGGACAATACAAATTTAAAATTATATATACCCCAGGCAAGGAAAACGGACGAGCAGATACTCTTAGCAGAATAAATAATAATAGAGAAAAAGTTAAAACCTACTCTGCTATACTAAAGAAAAATCCTGACAGTTCCCTAGAACCGACGGCAGAACTCAATTAACTCCTTATACTTACACGAAAAGTACTAAAGGAACAACAGACAGAGGTTATATAATAATACCACGACGACCCTGTATACGGACACCCCGGAATCAAGAAGACAATGGAACTAATCTAGAGAAACTATAGCTTTAAAGGAATTAAGGAAGCAATAGCAACCTACATACGCAAATACGCAGAATGCCAGCGCAATAAACACGTAACACATCTTAAGTATAGAGAAATGTAAGCTATCTAGATACCCACGGCACCATGGGAAGACATCGTAATAGACTTTGTTACAGGATTGCCAAAGTTAAAAGATCCCACAAACGGAGTAAGTTACGACGCAGTACTGGTAATCGTATACAGATTTACTAAATACGTAGAATTACTACCGTGTAAAAAGATAATAATAGTAACGGAACTAGCGTTCCTTATCCTAGATTAACTTATACGACATTATAGCATCCCCAAGATAATTATCAGCGATAGAGACAAACTCTTCACTTCGAACTACTAGACAACACTTATAGCACTTATTGGAACGAAACGAAAACTATTAACAGCCTACCACCTATAGACGGACGGACAAACAGAACGTACAAATTAAATAATGGAAACGTACCTACGCATCTACTGCAACAACCAGAAGAATAACTAGATTTCCCTATTACTAATAGCACAATTAGCATATAATAACAAGATATTAGTAGTAACTAGATATACACCGTTCTATGCAAACTACAAAAGACATCTACATCTCTTTAATTAGACATTTCCTACTGCTATTAGAACGAAAGAAGCCATCAACACGGCTATAAAAATAAAAGAAATATATTAATAACTCCGAGAGAACCTCGAGAAAGCTTAATAGCAAAGCATTTCCTACATAAACTAAAAAAGAAAAACGGCACCTTAGCTAAAGAAGGGGGATAAAGCATACCTGCTTACGAAAAATCTTTAAACTTAGAAGAAAAAGCATAAGAAACTAGATTACGTTAAGGTTAGACTATTTTTTATTTCTAAACAAGTATCACTAGTTAACTACCGATTAAAACTACCACTAGACGCCAAAATACACCCAGTATTCTACATAGATTAATTGGAACTAGTAGACCCTGAAACACTAGTCGAAACCACCTTCTATCACCAGCCAGAGGAGGAAACCGAATTCGAAGTCGAGAAGATACTATAACACACGGATTAGCCACGAACCTACTTAATTAAGTAGAAAGGATATCCACACTTAGAAGACACATAGGAACTAGAAGCAAACCTTAATAACTGTTGCTAAATATTAGCACAATACTATCGTTAGACCACGAGAAGGAACCAGAAACGATCGGAGGAGAACCAGATAGGAACTCGTTAAGAAGAAGATCTATTAGTGGATCAGGAAGGAGATTGTTAGCCTGTGACCAGCCCGGATCAGCGAGGAAATTGTCTTGGAACGGAGCGACTGCACTCGAGCTCTCCGTCTCTTGCACCTTATCCTGAGTATCTGCCCCTTAACTCTAATAAACCTTTGCTATTGCTAAATCACGACGAGCAAATTCTTGTTCACGACTCTTTACCTCTAATAACTCTAATCTACTTTGAGCTAAGAGAGCTTCCGCACGAGCAACCGCAAGCTCTTTCTCACGCTTCTCTTGCTCTACCTTTTCCCATTCTTCTTTAGGAACGTACAGCTCACACTCAGCATGCGCAGCAATACAGCCAGCGCAACGACTGGATGCGGTATCCACGAAACATCGCAAATTCTTCTTTGTACACCTTTCACAACGAAACACCATCTCCTTTGACGACTCGCGAATACGAACGGCGCGATCGTGTCGCTCTTGGGTCGAAGTCTTCTTGCGAGGCGCACGCGCTTTGCGGGGCTTAGGATCCTTAGGCATGGTCAGGAAGGCATTAAGGCCAGAACGCGAAAACAGCGACTCACCCGAGTATTTATATGCGACGACCGTATCTGCAGCCAGGAGGCGCGGAACGAGGATACCGAGGACGCTATCTGAAAGAGGGGAGGTGATGTTAGGATCTGAACATGTACGAGACGCGGAGGGCCAACGGGTCCTCAGCAAGGGTAACACTCGGCGGGGCTGTTCAGCCGAGGTCACGTGACATGCCATCCCGCCAAGCAAAACTATCCTGGATGGTGTAACCATCCCGGATGGCAGGAAGACAGAGGATGGCAGGATTCACGTAGTATATAGAGAGCTCGAATATCCCTCCCGGATATTTGTGTTCAATCTTGTTTATTAATCTATTGTTTGGATCTGAATAAGCAACCTTGTTGATTTGATTATACTATACACACCTTTAATACTAACGCTCCAGTGACAAGCGCAAGCTATTACTACGACCCTCTCCCGTCCTACTAGTACTCCTGCCCGAGAACCAACCATAGCCCGTTTAGGACCAGCTATCCTAGATGGAACCTAACATTTAAATTAAAGAAAAATTAATAACCTATCTTATAAGCGAGTCGGATGCACAAGCGAGTTAGATACTCTGCCAAGACCTTACTAAATTATACTACTACCTATCATACAACGCGATATCTTAATTACCTTATTAGTTATTACTTTTAAAAAAAAGCTTATATATAGCTTACGCTTTAAGCTTTTTAATAAAACGTAACTCTAATTATATAATGTGCTGTATCTATCTGTAATATTTTTTAAACTATACTAAGTAACTAACGTGCTAAGAAAATGTTTTAACGTAATTATATACCTAAATTTATAAATCTCCTTCTAATAGAGCAGTAAGTAAATACTTAGTATATAATTAACTTAGACGCGCGTGGATTTCCGTCCTAGCTTATTATTATAAATAGTTATAGCTAATTCTTTACTAGCTAAGCGATACCGTGACGTTATAGGTTAAAACTAGGCTATAAACTTTATTAAACGCTAGCTCGAGCTTTAAGTTAAGTTTAATTAAAAGTATAACTAAAAAAGAACCCTCTATAAGGATCCTAAGGTTATACAAGGCCAGGTCTAGCTTATAAACAATACTAAAGCCAAGTAACGTGTCCTAGATAAATATGATTATAATTATAATAAGTCTAATTCTATAATAGACATAATATTAATAAGAATAGTTATTATAAGCTTTAAGCATTAAAGTAAGCTAAAAAGTATATAATAAAGTAATTAAAAGTAAACTTTAGTTCTCTAAGGGGTTAATGCGATAGGCTAGCCAATTCCACCTTTTATTATTTTTTAGGATAAGCACTACCTCTTTACTTAGTACTTAGAAAAGGATCTACCTCGCGACTAGATTTTTAAAGTCTTTAAAAATAGCTAGATAATAAATAAGCTTAGTTTATAGGAGTTAAAATATTTAACGCACATATAAAAGGACGTACTATTAGTAGTTATTAGCTACGTATTATTAATAGCTATAAGAGTTATAACCTGCTTAAGATTTAGTAATACTATAAAGATAATAAAATTATTACTCTTTATATACCTCTGTATTTGTCGTACCTCTTATAGCTTCTAGATATAGGATATTTCTTACTATTAAGAAAGGCGTATAGGCGCTAAGCTAAGAATCTAATACGTAACTATATTACGTATATTACTAAAACTGAGTTTCTGCCTTGCTTTATTACTACTTATAAGGCTATAATAACTTAAAATAATATTTAAAAAAGCTTTTAAGGTGCTAGCCTTATTTCCATTAACCTAAAAGTAATAATATTAAAGCTTAACGTTTATCTACGTACGCCTTCGCCTTATACTATACGCGATAGTATATAATAGTTATAAACGCCTAATAATACTTTAATACTAGGGTTATAATTAACGCTAGTAAAAAAGAGGATTTAAAAGCACTTAGATAATTTCTTAATAAGTCTAATTAAGGCCTTTAAAAAGATAATAAAAGGCGTAATAGTAGTAGCGTATAAGCTAGTATTAGCGTAAAAGTAAATTATTAAGCTTTAAGCTACTAATAAGGCTACTACGCGATAAAAATTATATTAAAAAAAGTAACTATAGTAAGAAACAGTTCTTATAGCTATTAATAGCTAGTAATTAACTATTTTAAAGGACTTTGTAGCCCGTAATAATAATAAGAAGGCAAAAAAAGATACACGCTAATAAATATAAATTATCTTATTTGCGCTATAAATATTATAGTAAGGCTAAGTATAATACGCGTACGTATAAAAAAGAAGTAAAGGTAAATTTTAGTAAATTAGCTTACATAATTTCTAATAACTATTAATAGGCGTTCTGTACTATTATATAGAGTATATATTTTAGTGAGGTCTTGGTAGGGTATCCGTCTCGCTTGTGTATCCGACTCACTTATAAGTTACGTTAGGCTTCTAAAAGCTATTATTAATATAAAAGGTAATAATAGGGCTAAAAAGTTAGGTTAAACTATATACTTTATTTCTATATAAAAGTAACTTTTAAAGTATAAAAATAAAGGCCTATAAGTGGCTTTAATAACGTAAAAGAAACGCTTAAAGTAAGATAAATTTTTATATCTGAATTAGCTAAATAAGTATTGTAATAAAGCTAATTTTTAATTACGTTATAGTATATAGCAGGCACGTGATTATTAATACAAAAAAAAATATTAATGAGTAATAAGTATAGCTTTAAAAAAGTAGGTAAGTAGAGGCCTATTAAGCTAGTAGGTAGCTTAAAATAAGGCTACTTTAAAAGAAGCGTATTATTTAAGTAACTACTAGAAATACGCGCGCAAAGTAATAAGCTAATAAAGCTACTAAGTAATACTTTAATTAATAGGCTTATAAAAGTAATTAATCACCTTATGATTATATTAAATTAGCTAAAAAAGGTAATAAAAAGACTGTAAAGTCTACTATCTGATTTATAAAAAATAGCCTGCGCTAGCACCTATACGCGTTAATAAAACTATATTTACTTTATTAACGCCCTTATTACGTAGTAGCTAAATTAGTAAAATACTAAGTAAATATTAATAATTTAAGTAGTTAGTAATTATCTATAGGCGTTAAAGACCTTAACTCTTAAAAAACTTATAATAATATTAATTGTACGCGAATCCACAGCCTCATATTCCTAGTTGAGCGATTTCGGTGGGGTGGTGCACTGACTGCTAAGGCACGGTATGTGTGGGGGCCGAATCCCAATCTGGTACCTGTCCAGCTGCGTCTACAGATCCTGCCTAAAACATCGTTACACAACTCAGCAGGCTTCCCGTCATCATATTCACAAGTTGCGCCATGAGTGAAGATGGGAAAGGACGACAGCCTTAGCAAGGGTTCAAAATACACGATGGGTGCCTTCCTCCAGCTCGAAGCGCCCGACCCAGCCACACCCCGCACCCATCCGCCTGAATCTCTGCTTTCTCGCGAGAACGCAAAACCCAGAGGAAAGAAAGAAACTCCATCTCCCGGACGCATTACCCAGTCTTCGGAATATGCGAACGAGTGGCCGACTCCAGCCGAAGTACGCGCGCGTCATTTCAAAGGACTGTGCCTAGAATGCCAGATGATTTTCGCAACGTGGGGACCGCCGAATGGAGGTTACAACATACGTCATCACGAACGCAGAGATGCCCATCACAGCTTCAGAGATTTGGAATACTGTTGGTGCCCGCTTTGTAAGATGCTGTTGCGCGAGCTTGGACGCTATGATGAAGGGAGTGTGCGGGCTCTCCGTTCAGCCATACGATGCACTGCGCGCAGCCATGTTAGGGTTTACGAACACTTGCGTGAAGTGCCTTGTCACTATGTGGAGTTGGAGTTTGATGCTGGAGAGAGGGTGTTGAGGCCAGCGTTTCGGATGTTCATTTCTGGTAAGTCGCATCTGGGCATATGATTTATCTCTACTATGAGAAAATAGTCATAGGTTGCTCGTGCGTTCACTGTGGTATCGCATAGCTTTTTTCGTTGTTGATACCAGATACAGGGCAAACTAGTAACACCGCCGTCGGACCCATACATTCGTCTACAGACTGCCAGCCGGTATGGGATATAGCCAATGAATGGCTTCGAACATGCCGGGATTCACACGGGTACTGCTGCACAACATATCTGGACAAGATGCTACCAACGCGATTAATACAAGTCGGTGGAAACAACAGCGAACTTCGGCTGGTGCTATCTAGCTCGCTGTCAGCGGATGCAGAATACGCAACCTTATCTCATTGTTGGGGTACAAAGCCTTTCCTGAAGCTGACTCAAGCCAATCTTCATACTCTCCTGCGCGGTATACAATACGAAAGCCTCTCGAAAACTTTCCAGGACGCGGTGGTGGCAGCACGTAACTTAGGCTTGTCTTATCTGTGGGTAGGTCTCAGTTCCCAACTTTTAGAAAAAGAAGCGTTAGTTCTAAAGCGGTGAAGATTGACAGTTTGTGCATCGTACAAGAAGACTGGGAAGACTGGCAGCACGAAGCTGTCAAGATGAGTCATATATACTCAAATTCTAGCTTGAATCTTGCCGCATCTGATTCTCCCGACGGGCACACTGGGTGCTTCTTCGAGGACAGACCAGACGTTCCCAATGTCTGGAAAGTATCTTTTCCTCCAACAGGAACCACACCCAAGACCAAAATGTCCTCGTTCGCAGACGACGAAGACATTCCCGACAAGGTGTACCTTTGGAACTGCATCACCCCTGGGACAAGAAGAGGTGAGTCACTCCACGGCACGGTAACAGATCAAACACTTCTCCTATCGCTAGACTTCGAGACAACACTTTCTACAACTTACCCTGATAATACACGCCCTCGCGTACAGCTGAAAGTTGGCCATTGTATTACTCAGCCTGCGGTAACACAACAGTGATTAACACTAAGAGCAGTCATTGAAGAAAGCTTGCTTGCGTCCCGAGCTTGGACGCTACAAGAGCGCCTACTTCCTCCGCGAACCCTATATTTCGGCCGCGAGCAGATCGCTTGGGAATGCCGTACATGCACCGCTTATGAAGGTCTCCCTGATATGTTCGATGAAGGCATTATGGGCTTGTCGCCCGAAAATTTCGTTTGGACCTTAGAGGAAGATGAACCTCTATCACACACCTACAATGTCCAACTGTGGTCCGACATCGTCGAAGATTACAGTAAAAGGAAATTAACATTTGACAAGGACAGATTGGTCGCCATTTCCGGTCTCGCCAGGATCCTCGCTTCTGTGTACGGCACTGAATATGTTGCCGGGATGTGGGTAAAGGACCTGATACGATTACTCATATGGCACAAGGATGTTAGCGAGCCATTGTCATCGAGAGATTCGCAGGCAGCGTATCGAGCGCCATCTTGGTCCTGGGCTTCCGTGGGTGGCGGAGTCAAATTCCCGAAGGGATACGCTAGGCCTCTAGATGGCGACAGAGCAGCAATCGATGCTATTCATGCCTCACGGCTATATCCAGCCAGTGTACTAGGTGGGAATCCCTTCAAATCTGTCGTTAGAGGCGCGACTAAGTCTCAATTGCAGAAGCCGTTACTGCATACCCCGAGGATCAATTCGGCGAAGTCACGAGTGGCTACATCCGCATCCGCGTCCAGACCTTATTTCGAGTCACTGTTGACACTGCCAAGTGGCTCCATCATCAACAGTTTCCGGTCGATATCCGTGGCTTAGGCGTAATGAAGGAATTCACGGCATATCCAGATTTTGATCTGGAATCGATCGGGGGCAAATCGCTGCTGATACCAGTTGCTGAAGGCTTGAGGAGTTATCCTTATGACTACCCGGAACTACGAGGTCTCTTCCTTGAGCGGGTCGAAGATGGTGTCTACAGGAGAAAGGGAGCATGGCGTATAGGAGGACAGTATTCACAACAGGGCTTTGAGGAGATCACTAAAGTCACACGCGCGTGTTGTGCCAAAGGGAAGGAGCGGCTGGCTCTTCGAAGCGAACTTGGCCTCGATGATGAGGAATTCGCGAGTTTGTGGGACGGTGAGGTGTACATTGTGAAGATCATATAAGAGTCTGCATAGTACGGCTACATTGTATCATATGACAAGGTCTTCAGTCGGTAAGCTTGACTTCGTGAGTACTGCATCATTTCAAACCAGGGTCGTGGGTAAATCAACCCTTCCCACACCAGACTCTCCCGAGTGTGTGACCACACACGAACCAACCGAAACTCCAAACCATTTCCTGGACTTATTCCCTCAAATCATTCTCTCGAAACTTATCTTGATAGACACGAGGAGTGGGCCACGCTTTTCACTCAGCCAATCAACTTCCGGTCGCCCTCCGGCTCAGAGATGGACACAAGCTTGACGCCCGCGCTATCCAAATCCGCCTCCGTGCATCCGAACACGAAGCAATAGTACTCTCGCTGGCTCTGCTGCGATTTCGAGTCGATCCCCAGTTCCATCTCATGCAAGTCCGGGTAACAGTGCCCCTTGACTTCCAGTATCGGACGCAACCAATACCAAGCACCGGCCCCCGGTGGCAGAAAGACCGCCCGCTGAATCCCAGCCGGGAGCAAGTTTTCTGAAAAACCCGGCATCCTAGGAGAACTGCAGGACAGGAACACGCCTGAGATCACCAACTCTTTCAGCTTCTCAAAGCCGCGGAAAGAGATGGTTTGAGACGAGTCGAAGAAGTATTCTAGCCAGTTGAAATAGTAGGGAGAGGAGTTCACTACGCTGGGCTTCTGGTAGAGTTTGTTCTAGAGGGACTCGAGTGTGCGAGTGGTGACCTGCAATTTGGAAACGAGTAATTCCGGGGCGAAAACGCCGCGCCGGTCAAGAGGGATCCAACCACTATCGACGCGCGCACAGAAGTTGGCGTCCAGGAGGTAGTCGTCGTTGTGGTTTTCCCGATGAACTACGTCATTGCACTCCACATTCGTGATTTGTATAGAAAGCGCCTTGAGCTTCGGGAACGTTTCCAGGAACGTGTCCAGATGCTTGTACTGCGGGAGATTGGTAAAGAACACACGGGTGTTGACGTGGAGCACAAGCTCCGTGCAGTTCGGCAGTCGCGCGGAACTCAGAAGCCTTGTACAGTCCCGGTTTCTCCAGATTCAAGTCCAGCTTCGTGATATTCTTCGAAACATCCTTGAGAGTGAGTACGCTGCGCTGGAAATTCAAGATTTGCAGCTCGGTAACTGCAGGGGCCTGGTAGAATAGCTTCGTGGCAATGCCAGTGAGCTCACGGGATGACTAGGTGTGTTAGTGGGTGTTTAGAGCTAAGGGGCGCTGGGAACTTACTAGTGCAAGGTTTACTAGGGCTTGCTGCCGTGATCCTGCGTCTTGATAGAGATAATGGGCGATTTTCAGGAGAAGTTCGTCCGGTAGACCTAGGAGGTTAGCCATGGTTGAGGCAGTGAGCTCAATGCAGCTGCGTGATTGAGCTGTTTTTGGGAAAGCGATGGGCGTTATATAAAGGTAGATAACATGAGCTAGTGAAACAATTCGAAGCTTGGTGCAAGGCTGTGGCCAGAATGAAAGTCGGATCGCGACCGCTGCTCATAGTGAAAATACAACACGCGCCACCACACTAAGCTTCCAAGCTACTCGTACACCGGGATCCTACATATATATTTTGTCGTGTTCCCATTGCATTCATCGGCGGACTTCAAAGCAAGACATCCCGCTCTTCACTCCGCGTTGATAATTCCCACTTCCACGTTATCACATTTCAAGCTCAGCGGAAACAACAACGTTCGCGACTCCAAGTAGAAACAATGTCCCAGAGCAGAGAAGAAACAAATGAATCCTTCCAACGTAGGACTTGTAAACCTACACTTCTCACGTCACTACCGCATCTGGCTCATCGCTATAACCCACTGTACCAGAATCGCCGCTTGTAATAGCTACTTCTCGAAACAGTCATAGCGAGCTCTGCCCACCAAAGGGCGAAAGCTACCATAGACCCCAGAGCAGTAGCAAAAGGGTGTAGCCATAATCGAAGAATCTCGAAAAAACAAGGAGGAACGCTGTAATAACTGTTGGACAGGCAGGCATATGAGGACAACAAGCTGTATTGCTATCTGCAAAAAAGAGAGTGTGGAGTGAGGAGTCTGTTGAGCGGAGAGTGAGCGGGCGAGAGTCTGTTGAGTCAGTACCGTAGCTTGGCAGTTGGCGCGCCGCGTCACTGAACGCGCCACCCCAACATGATCGCTCGGCCAGCAACATAAGGCTACGAAGCCACCTATAATTAATATTATTACGAGATTTTCTAAAGTTAAGGTCTTTTAAGTAATTATTAACTACTTAAATTATTAATATTTACTTTGTATTTTAATTATTTAGCTACTACGCAACTTTAAGGTAGATATAATAAATAAAATTTTATTAATATTTATAGCTTTACGCTAAGGCTATTTTATCTTAATAGCTCTATTAAAAAGCTTTAAAATATTCTTATTACTTAATTTAAATATTTTAATATATTTTTAAAGTTAATTTTATATTTTATAAGCTTATTAATGTCTATCCCCGCGTAGCGAGACGCACTATATAACGAGACAAATAAAAGGTACTTTAACTTATAGTAACTAGAAAGCTTATACGTATAATAAATATTATTATAATTTTATAAATATAATTTAATATAGCTAATTTTAAATACCTTTAATTTACTCTTTTTTAAAAATTACGTTTATATTATTATTTTTACGCTTAATTTATACAGCGCCTTTTTTTATAGTCTAATAGACTTCCCTCCCTATAGCGCTAATATTAAGCCTTTATTATTCTAAATTTTTATAGAATAGCTTTACCTAAGTTTTAAAACCTTTATCTAATACTAAAAAGTTATTATTAGTTCTATGCGCGCTATAGGGCGTAATTTTATATAAGACTATTATATTAATTAGTACTTTTAGTAAAAGTAAGATACTAATTTTTACTAATTAAAAATAACTCCGCACCTCTCGCGTTATATATTTATAAATATTTTATTATAAGGTATATAGCTATGTAGCTCGCGTAAGCGCTTAGAATATTGCTATATATAATATAAGGATTAGGAGCAGCGTTAGTACTTAAAGAATAGTACTTATTTAGTTAGCTAATACGTCTTAGTATCTCTACTACTTAATATAGCTATTATATAACTTTAGGATGCGGTCTAACGCACAATAATACGTAATTACTTTTATAATATAGAGATATACTATTTATGTCGCTCCTAAGCTATAAAACCCGCCGTTGTCCTCTCCGCTAATTACTAAATAAAAGATTTAGTTAAGCACACCACGTCCTTATACTTCTCGAGTCTACTAGCGCCGATTCTTAAACTAAGCAGTAGCTAAGATCTAGTCTTAGCTCGTTAGAGGGGATATAATAAGATAAGAGAGGTATAGGATAACGTAGAATGCAGGCGGCGCTTCGGCATATGGGTTCAACTAAACGTTACTAGCGAAACGCCGTTGTCGCAAGCGCATACAAAGGTAGAAAGGCTCTGTATGCTTTATGTAATACAGCTATCGTACGGTCAAATTCTGCGATACCTGTTGTTTGTACGCCTGAAAACTGCTTCAACACCAAAGAGAGCCTGTTCGTATAAATCCTTCGCCTCCTGTGTACAGCTAGTGTGCTGGAAGAGAACGGTCATATTCTGAGCTGTATTAAGTGGGGGAACAGGGATATACATATTCACTACTTCTTGGCTAAGTGCTTTCTCATAGCCTTGCAGTGCTCGCAAGTACATCGCGTCCCCCTGGGGTAGGAGGACCTGCGAATGGAGTTCGCGTCTTATTCCTCGGGCTATTTGCCCCATCGTAGTTCATCGTCGGCGTAAAACTGATCTCCAGGATGTCGTCTGCGGATGCGGAGCCTTATTCACGGCCAGTAGATGGTGATTTGCGTCTGACTGCAGGCCAGCGCCTCTCTCGAGTAGCAGCTTAACCACCGCCTCGTGCTCGTTAGCTGCAGCCACTCGTAGCGGCGTCCAGCCATTGTTCTCCTTCGCCTCGATGTCGGCGCCTCTCCCGAGTAGCAGCTGAACCACCGCCTCGTGCCCGTTGTATGCGGCGCCTCGTAGCGGCGTCCAGCCATTGTTGTCCTTCGCCTCGACGTCGGCGCCTCTCTCAAGCAGCAGCTTAACCACCGCCTCGTGCCCGCTGGTTGCGGCGCCTCGTAGCGGCGTCCAGTCATCGTTGGTCTTTGCCTCAACATCGGCGCCTTTCTCGAGTAGTAGCTTCGCGACCGCCTCGTGCCCGTAGGCTGCAGCCCATGACAGCGGTGTCTGGCCGTCGATATCATGCCTAGTCTCCACCATCCTCGACAGCTGCGGGCGGTTAGAGTCTGAGTCTCCTACATCCTTCAAACTGCGACCAATTTGGCCTGCATCGAGTCGCGTCTTGATGACCCTCTCAAGCCAGTTCTCGGGACCCTGTTTTATATCGGACTCATCCAGACGCCGTTGTATCTCTGATCCTCGTTCTGACAACTTGTGTTGTCGTTGCATGGCCTCATAGTGTCTCTTTTTGAGTTGATCGACTTGTTGAGGCACTTTCTCCAATCCGTCGATCAGTAATTTTTTCTCCTCACTCAGCTTCCTCAGGTTTTCTTCTACTACTGCTAGACGGTCCCTCATCGAATCCAAAGCAGCCATCTTCTCGTCTCTCTACTGGTCCAATCGTTCGGTCTCCAGACGGACTTGGTCTTCTTCTTGCAAAATCCTCAAGAATTCGAACTTCAGATCTACTTGTTGCAGCTCAAGGGTCGCATCCACAGTGGTCTCCGGTGAGCTGGATGCCTCAGCTAGCCTGACAATGAACACTGGCTCCTGCGCAACCTGTTCTTCTCCCGCAATCACCTTCACATTGACGCTGTCATTGCTGGCAGTCTGCTTTCCAAATGCTTCTGGCCTCATGTAAATGAGTTTCTGCGACAAAGCCTCTAAAGTGGTATCTCTGGATAATGTCATGATGTGGCATCGAGCTTGTGCCTGCAATCCCTGTATTTCCAACTCGAGCTTTACGACAAAGTCTCGAGATCCTTCGCCTGGAGTGTAGAACCGAGTCAAATATTGTCGTGTAATAATTTCGTCCGAGTCGTTTGCCTTGGCAATCAGTGCGCGTCCATCCTCCCAGGACACTGGAGGATGAACGCCGCTGAGCTTCAGGTTGATTTTCTGATGTCCATTTATACGGAGCCAGTACCGTCGACTCGTTGCCTCCTGCGCCCTGTTTTGGCGCTCCATCCGGATGTGAATGGCCTTGGTTAAACCAGTTGACGCAGTCTTGGAAAGTAAGACTGGATAATGTCCTTGCGGTCTGAGGTACTTGTCGGATAGATCGCCTGATACAACCTTGCGGAGGGGGATTCCCACAACTTGTTCTGTATTGTGCTCCGGACCGCAATTTAGCAGGCCGTATATCTCGCCAGCCGAGGGTGTATGCAGAGAGATATGCACCCGGAGATGGCCGCCAGAAATGTCGAATGTATCGACGGGGGTAGCATCTTGTTTCCGTAAAACAATGGGACCACAGTTCGCGAAGTCTGCTGGAGCAGTAGCCAGAATCCCCGCGGAGACGACATCCGTGGATTTGCTTGGTATGGATTCCGCAGCGTTAAGACCCCATGCCAAGATAGAATGGTCTCCAGTATTCTTCATTATCTCCTGCTGCAGCCGACTCAAGGCTCGGTCACCTTCACCATAGATCATGGACATCGCCACATCGAAAATTCCAAGGAGGCAATACGCAATGTCTTCCTTTCTCGTGGTTTTTCGTTTTGCGTCCCAGGACATGCGTTGCGCTACGCTCGCCTTGCGTAAATCCTCCCATCCGAGTAGGAACTGCTGAGGAATACCCGTGATCGTCTCGATCTCGTTAGATATGTCCTCTTTTCTTCCTATGGACTTCCATGTTTGGTCGTAGAAACATAGCTTCTTAGGGGCCAGAAGCTCTTGTAAGGTCCATCCTCGTAGGAACCAACGACTGGCGAAGAACTTGGAACCCGAATCCCAAGAATTGTCTCCAGGGGGAACATCTGAGAGATACGCGTAGCAAATGGAAGCTTTCCTATACCATTGAAACATAGAGTTGATAGCCTCGTCAAGTTCCCGAGAGCTATCCTTGTTAATGCAACAGGTATCAATCCAAGCGTATCCCAGATTATCATCTTTGGCTTGATTGCAGCATCCCTTCAACTTCATCGTCCCATTCCCGGGTTTCTCAATAATTTCCGCCTCAATATCGCTGAAAGTCACCTCTTCTCCGGGGTCTCCCCAGGTATGCGATAGTATTGCGTACGGTGGGATTTTATCATCAAAGAACTCTTCCAATTTCAGTGTCTCTACGTTGATGAGGCGCATCGCTGAGTCTCGTGGGTGGTCAGAGTGTCGGCAGAACCGAGAGGTAAATCGAAGTGGCCTATGTCCAATCTTGCAGGCTCGATGGATGTCGGGGTATGGATTGGGCGGATGCAAACACGAGGACGGCTGTCGTCGGGTAGCGAATACTGTGGTCTGCTTCGGTGCGTGCGTGCCGCAGCAGGTTCGATTGTGGAGTCGTTCGACAGGCCAAGCAATGGCCGCAGACAGATGGAAGCGCGCCGACAATGTGGAACACAAGCCCCTGTGGTCGATAAGTGGGCTACACCGAGACACGGCGAGGAGACGCCTGGAGTGAATCCAGCACGTTGGGTTCTTATTACACTGGGGGAATGTTATTGCAGGACCAAATGGACTGTGAGGTGGGTGGGTGGGCCGGACTGGTTCAGCTGCGGCTGAACGACTGCCCAGCGCGACTCACGTCGTCCAACAGCCTCGCTCATGGTCCTCCGACTCCTCACGTCCATCCTCCTCATGCGCAGAAGATGTGAGCCACGTAACACTGGCTCGCAGACGGATCCGCCCGCAAACGCGAGCTCTTCTCCACCATCCCGTTCGCCCCGGACTCTGATTTCGTCAATCGCCCTGAGATCTTCGCATGGATCTGCGACAAGTGCACAGGAACCGGTGCACGTGCGGCTCTCGTCGGCCTTGGCGGCGTAGGGTCTGTCAGCCTTTAAGTACTAACGCTACTCTTAATCCTTATATTAAATATAGTAATATTCTAATCGCTTGTGCGAGCTATATAGCTATATACCTTATAGTAAAATACCTATAAATATATAACGCGAGAGGTGCGGGATTACCCTTAATTAGTAAAAATTAGTAACTTACTTCTACTAAAGGTACTAATTAACGTAGTAGTTTTATATAAAATTACGCCTTGCAGCACGTATAGGGCTAATAATAACTTTTTAGTATTAGATAGAGGTTCTAAAGCTTAGGTAAAGCTATTCTATAAAAATTTAAAATAATAAAGGCTTAATATTAGCGCTATAAGGAGGGAGGTCTATTAGGCTATAAAAAAGGCACTATATAAATCAGGCTTAAAGATAATAATATAAATATAATTTTTAAGAAAGAGTAAATTAAAAATATTTAAAATTAGCTATAGTAAATTATTTTTATAAAATTATAATAATATTTGTCGTGCATATAAGCTTTCTAGTTACTATAAGTTAAAGTATCCCTTATTTGTCTCGTTATATAGTGCGTCTCGCTACGCGGGGATGGACATTACTTAAGGCATTACTTAGTAGCCTTATTAGCCTTCTACTTTATACGTGTAATTCTAGTAGCTACTTAAGTAATACGCCTTTTCTAAAATGGCTTTATTTTAAGCTACTAACTAGCCTAACGGATGTCAAGCCCCTACGAATAGCTAGTCTAAAAGGGGTCTAGGGTTGGTTCTTAGGCAAGAGCGTTAGTAATATAGGTAAGGATTTATTAATAGCTTACGATTATTAATAGGATATTAGTATTAAAAGTATATATAGTGTTATGAGGCTCTCACACCTTGTTCCGATCCGGGTTAGGGCGGTAAGGTATCGTGGTGCTTCACGGATTATTTAATAGTACAAGTTAATGCGACACTTAGCGCGAGGCTAGACAATCTAATCTTATAATAAAGTAAGATAACTATTAGTCTGTATAGGAGAACGTACTCGCACAGAAGATATGTGAGTTGACTACAAGGAGGGAAACAACATAGGAGAATCGTCACACTATATACCAGTCTGTTTCCTCCCTTGTCCCTGGGTGCTCTATCGTTCCCCACAGAGCGCAGTCGCTCTATGGGCCCTTACAGAGCGTCGGTGTGTCGGCGCTCTGTCCGCCAAGACAGAGCGTCATCACGTGATACATTAGTCCGGCGTGTTGCCCCATGGCCCTCGTGCCGTGCGACCTGCGTCCCTTCCTGGACACCTCGTCCACTATAGAGATTCATTCCTGCGCTATCCTTCGGGATCGTAACATATAGTATAAACAAATTAACAAGGGCCTAAGTGAAATCCAAATAAAAAATTAATAAATAGGTTAAACACAAATATAAAAGCTTATAACCTACTTCACAAGCGAGTGACCGGCACAAGCGAGTGACCGGAAATGCCAAGACCCTATTAAAATGTACACTCTACACGATAGTACAAAACGCGCATAAATAGTTATAAGAAATTATAATAAGCTAATTTACTTAGAATCTACTTTTACTTCTTTTTTATACGTGCGTAAATTATACCTAATCTTACTATAGTGCCTATAGCGCTATTAAGTTAATTTACCTTTATTAGCGCGTATTGTCCGTACGCAGCAGCGTTACGGTCGGAATACTAGTTATCGCGCGAGAAGGATGCGCGTGCACGTGCGCGAACAGCCGTGCGCGAACACGTACATATTCTCCTTTTCGTCCGTACGACGAACAAGACAAGCAAGAACCAGATGTTATTGCCCATCCCTACCATCCGTACGCTGTGCACACCGTACACTACTCTTACTCTTACTACTTAAGTGCTTATCCCATAAGTAGCTAGCTAAAAGAGCCCATTCAACACGTATACTTTTTTTTTCTTTTTTTTTATTACTACGCACTATAAAGTCCTTTAGGGTAACTAGTTACTAGCTATTAATAGCTATAAGAACTCCTTTCTACTATAATTACTTTTTTTTATATAATTTCTATCGCGTAGTGGCCTTATTAGTAGCTTAAAGCTTAGTAATCTACTTTTACGCTAATACTAGCTTATACGCAACTACTATTACGCCTTTTATTATTTTTTTAAAGGCCTTAACTAAGCTTATTAAGAAACTATTTAGGTGTATTTAAATCCTCTCCTTTACTAGGGTTAATTATAATCTAAATTCTAGGGTATTATTAGGCGTCTATAACTACTATAGGCTACTATTAGCTACTAGTAGTAGTATGCGTAGGTAAATATTAAGCTTTAATATTATTACTTCTAGGTTAAGAAAAACTAGGCTAGCGCCTTAAAAAATTTATATATTACTTTAAGTAATTATAGCCTTAAAAGTGGTAATAAAGTAAAATAAAAACTTAATTTTAGTAATATACATAATATAGTTACGTATTAGATTCATAGCTTGGCGCCTATATGCCTTCTTTAATAGCAAGAAACATCCTATATCTAGTGGCTATAAGAGGTGTGACAAATATAGAGATATATAAAAAGTAATAATCTTATTATCCTTATAGTATTACTAGAATTTAAGCGAGTTACAGCTCTTATAACTATTAATAATAAGTAACTAATAGCTACTAATAGTATACTTTTTTATATATACGTTAAAGTGCTTTAGCTATTATAAACTAAACTCGTTTATTATCTAGCTATTCTTAGAGACTATAATAACCTAATTATAAGGTAGACCCTTCTCTTTATACTAGATAGAAAGGTGGTGCTTCCCTTAGAAGATAAGGAAGGGTGGAATTACCTAGCCTATCGTATTAATGCCCTAGATAGCTATAGTCTACTTTTAATTATCTTACTATACGCTTTTTCGCCTGCCTTAATACTTAGAGCCTATAATAACTACTCTAGTTAATATTATGCCTATTATAAAGCTAGTCTTATTAAATTTGTAGGTATCTTTATCTAGAATACTATACTTGGCTTTAGTATTCTTTACAAGCTAGAACTAGCCTTATATAACCTTAGGATCTTTATAAAGGACTCTCTTATAGTTATACTTTTAATTAAACTTAACTTAGAACTCTAGTAAGCGCTTTATAAAGTTTATAGTTCAGTTTTAGCTAATAGGCTAGCGGCGCTACTTAGCTAATAAAGAATTAGCTATCTCTTTAATAGTAGTAAGTTAGAGCGGAAATTCTCGCGTATTTAAATTAAATATATACTAAATAATTCCCTGCTCCTTTAATAAAAAGAGATTTATAAAGTTAAGTATATAATTATATTAAAAAGTAGTTCTAGCGTGTATTTATTATAGTATATTTTTAATAATACTATAAACTATTATAGCGCGTAAAATTAGGAGTAGCGCGTCTCCTTTAATAGCTTAAAATATAAGTTATAATTAAGTTGCTTTTAATTTTAGTAGTTAATTAGGTAGTTAAGATATCGTGTTAAACTATACTCGCCCCACACGCCAACCGGAGGTTGGCCCTGCGCAGCCCAACGTAACTTCGCAGCCTAACGTAACTTTTTATCGCGGATTTTTCTATTTTCTTAATAAACAACCCACAACCATGCCTAAATATTATGGCGAGAGCTATAAAATTAAGTAGCGTATCTTTAATTATTTCTCTAGTTTTTCTAACTTAGAAATACCTAATTTTGTAGCTGCAGCACGCGAATAGAGCGTGCCTGTTTCGCGACTTTAAGCGCGCGCTGGAGGCCGGATCAGCCACTATAACCGCAGCGGCACGAATCTACGACTCTTAGAGACCCAGGATGAAGCGCTAAAGTTATATATACGTCGCTATAACACTATTAGCATGCTATACTTTATACTATAGTTAAAAGGTGCTACTTAATATATCCTTAATCGCGCGCACCCCGATGGCAAAGCTCCCTTACTTAGTAAGGACTAGCCATCGCGATAGCTATTAAGAAATCCAGACTATCGCCGCATAAAGCAGAAGTCGTAGCATATTAATTATACAGCAATAGCGACGTTTAAAGCTTACAGCTATTATTTTATTAAGCTTAAAAAGGTGATATACACCTACGGCGTCACCCTATTAGACACCTATAATATAGACAAAACTGGCTTCCGCATAGGCGTTAGTAGTAATTAATAGATTATTACTATAAAGTTTAATTATCCCTATATCTCTGCGTTAAAGACGTCGCGCAATTATATCACGAGTATTAAATTAATTTCTAGCAATAGAGAGGTGCTCGAACCTATGCTTGTTATACAGGCTGTTAATTACTTTTATTACTAGTATACAAATACGGCGCTGCCTAATAGCTATATAATCGCTATATTAATATTAGGATACGCTAATAACTCTATCTTAATAAAATAGCTAAAGTTCTTTAAAATACAAACGCGCGCGCGCTAGAAAGGCGTATAGTAATTACTTATATTTAATAGATTTAGTAGCCACCTTACTATTAAGTTTATATAGTTCTGCGATAATTATAAGATACTCCCCTTCTTACTATTACTATATTTATTACATTATCTGCAGCCTCTAGACGTTATCTGTTTTTAGCTATTAAAGCAGAATTATAAAAAGGCTATAGAGATAGCCACTCGAACTAGCTACACAGACTTTAACAAAGTCGAATTTCTACATGCGATCCATAGGATCAGGATAGATACATTCAAGCGCAGCACAATCCTAAGCGCCTAAGAGAAAGCTAGGATCTTTCCATTTAATCCAGAGCTTGTTTACATAAAGCTGCCAGCACCTATCCAGACGCCATCCCCATCAGTTCTATCCGCTGTTAATTCAAGCCCTATCGCCAATACACCTACAGCATATCAACGGCAGCATCAAAAAATGTCGCGCGCCCTAGAGAGAAGCAATATATCAAGTAGGAGGCTTACAAAATTCCTAGAAAGCTCGCAATTGCTAATCGATAGTCTCGCGCTGGCCTAGCGCGACCTTATAGATATTACCGCAGCAGCTTAACAACGCTAAAAAAGGTAGATTAAAGATAAAAGGCTAGTATAAAAAGGTAGCGTAGTGACCGTAAAAGCAGCGCGATAAGTAATTAATTAACGTATAGAGCTTAAGGCTTAAAAAGTTACTTAAAAGGCTATAAAAACGTATAAGGACGCCCACTTGCAGAGCCTATAAAATTAGCCCTAATAGGTCCTATCTCTTAGAGAGATGACTGTAGATCCTGCCCTACTTGCTACACTAACTCCACTGTATATTAGCCTATATAATTGAAGTCTACGCTGTCAAAAGACTAGATTAATTTTAATTCTCTATATAAAGTTACGTTAGGCTACGAAGTTACGTTGGGCTGCGCAGGGCCAACCTCCGGTTGGCGTGTGGGGCGAGTAGGTGATAGTACGTTTTAATAGGGTCTTGGCATTTCCGGTCACTCGTTTGTGTCGGTCACTCGCTTGTAGAGTACGTTATTTACGTTTCTATATACTTAGCTTATTTCTGCTTATTAGCGAGCGCTCTCTAGAGAGTAGTTACGTGACTTAGCACCCTGCGGCGTAGTTACTAAAAACTAGTTATTCTTAGTAAATAATATAAGAAATTAAATATAAAACTAGCATAGCCTTTTTTAATCTTAGATCCTAATATTATCTCCTCCCTTTTAAGATATATCCTTGAATAACGTATTTAGTTTTACCTTTTTTATATAAGCGTGACCCTAATCTTATATTTATAAGTATAATATTAGCTAATATACCTGTCAATTCCACTACTTGTAAACTCTATTTTATAATAAAATCCTTTAAACTAAGTTTATTACTAAGCACTCTTATTTTAAGTATAAATTTAAAAGTTAAGAGTGCTACGTTATACTAGAATTAGGTTTAAAGTATGCTAAATGTATTCGTCTTAGCTATCTATGCGTTAACATATCTTAGTTATCTTAAATAAGACACAAGAGGAGTATAGGAAGAAGATAAAAAAAAATTAGCTATTATTATCTCTTATTTATTAAAATATAAGAAAATATTAGCGTAAGCTAAAGAGCGTACGCGTAAAAAGACGTTATATCTTATATTTAATTTAGCTACTAAGGAAGAGATAGTAAATACTAAGATAGTAAATTATCCTGCTATAGATGCCTTAGTTAAACATTTACCTGCTATATAGGCTACTTTTAGCTTATTAGATTAATTTTACCGCTCTAACTATTCTAAGTTTTAGGTAAGTTAATTATAGTAGCGTTTAATTATCTACTAATAGTTTCCTAGGTAATTTATTAGTTCCTATATATTTTTACTATAAGAATAACTCGTTATACATGTACGTTATAGTTTACGTGTAAAATAGAGTAAAGAGATATATATTAAGTACTATTAAAGAGTTAGTAAGTCTTATAGGTAGCGTAAAAAGATAATCAAGTTATTTTTTTATCTTTACTATTATTAAGCGTAAGTTTCTATCTTTAATACTATACTAAGACTAAACTAATAAAAGTTATTACTTAACTACATAAGTTATTATAAAGCTTTGTTAGCACTCTAAGTTAGCTTAAAATAATAAAAAGATTTTTAAGAAATCCTTTAGTAGTAAGTCTGTTAAGTTACTAACCATACTTAAGATAATAAATAACTATAATACGTATAAGAATACAATATATTGCTATAATAAAGTAAAAAGCTACTACTTTATTTAGTAGGTTAAGCGTAATATATAAAAGCCATTTTAATACTTTCTACTAAAACTAATACTTAATAACTATAATAGATCCTCCTTATACTCCTCTACTAACTTTATTAAATATAGCGGTTATAAGAAGTTTCTATAAATTTTTATTAAGTAGCGATTTAAGCGCGGAGGACGACTTTATAATAAATTTAGTAAATATTAAAGTCTTAATAACGCTGCTAAGTACGCCTCTATTAATAAGAAGAGCTATTATAAGACTATACGACTATATATAAAAGAAAAAACTTGTCTTGCTTGTGCTAAATCTAGGCGTTAAAAGTACAAGTCTCTACATTACAAAACACCTCTCTAGCCTACTTTTGGCAATTGCAAGAGACCTCAGCGTACTCTGCGCTCCTTATATGGCTGCACGCTCTGCCGTCTGCCTTTATGTAGGCCAGAAATCTCTCCTGAGTGCTGGCAGGAGCATCTATGGCGCACACGAACAGCCAAGTCAACAGATACAAAAGCAAGCTCATCTATTATGTAAAGTTATCTCGAAACCAACATAAATGAAGTCTCCATACAAATCCACACCCAAATCGGATTTCTTTTGGTGTTTAGGCAGCTGAGGCGAAAGTCTCCGATTGGCCATCAAGACGTGGTCCGTGTGCGGCAGATGTTGACGGTGCATGGGATAGAGCTATCCCATGCACCGTCAACATCTGCCGCACACGGACCACCTTAAGTAGGCTAATTAGATAATAGTTACTTGGCAACACTAAATCTATTATAATTTTAATAATTTTAATTTACTAAGTAAAGCCAACTATATTAATAATTACTAATGTATATAAACATGCCTAGAGCTATAGGTCTACCTAGTAATAACACTAACTTAGTTAGATATACAAAATATAATAAAAAAGCTAGTATTTTACTAAATCTACTACGCGTGCTGCCATCTAAATAGTAACTTTTTTTAATTAACAACTTATATAAATTTAGTAAGATTTAAATTCCTAAAGATACTAATATTAAGTCTCTAGTTACCTTATTTAATCTTTCTTTTAATACTAATGTCCTTAACTAAGTTATATACTATATAAATTAGCATGTTAAGCACGTAGAGGTAGGCTAACTGTTAACACTAGCAGCGCGCCGCTAGAAGCCTACATTACTAATAAAGCTCTATACGTACTTTGCAATTATTATCTATATAGCCATCCATAAGGAGCCCTCGCTAGTAGAGTACTGGAGTCGACTCCACAAATCTGCGCCTATATCCAAAATCAACGAGTACATGTCGCAGTCGCGATGGGAGTAGCTAGACAGATACCTATACTTTACGCAGCCAGATTAGGTCTTTATAACTCTATTTAAGCGCATCTAGAATCTCTTAAAGACGCTCCTCTAGCGCTTCTTTTAGTATTAAATATTTAGGTAGCACCTTTACGTTAATAAGTAATTATTAAATTTATAAGCTATGCTGAAGAGATTATTATAATTAAAATAAAGTTAACGCTAGAGAGTTATAAGATCTAGTACTTAGTGTAACGGCCAGCAAGATATAGCCTTGCGGCTGATAGATTGGCGCTATGTACAAAGACACAAAGCTAAAGAAGAGAAAGGGATCAAGAGGGCCGAGTAGACGGCATATAGTCTTCCGCTATCTAGTAACTGCCATCTCAATGCTGCGACTGCCTTCTCAGTGTAGCCGCTGCCATCTCAGTGTAGCAGCTGCCATCACAGCGTGGCAGCTGCCATCCATCGCCCTTGTGACGATGCCCAGATCACAGCAAGTCCCACGATCGTCACACTTAGCTAATAATAAAATAATACTAAACTAGTTATTTTATGCTAAAGGTAGAGGGCCTATTAACTTATACCTGTTAACGCGCCTACTTTTATGCCTATAGAATCTATCCTAGTTACTTTTATACTTGCCGCTAACGCTGCTAGCCATCGCCTGTTACTGCCAAATCTCTATACTATCTAGGATAATAATCTCTTTAATATAATACCTATACCTAAGTAACTAAAATCGTATAGCGTAGGATATACGGAGACTATTAGAATAATAAAGATAATAATAGAAAAGAGATTTAAGGCTTTAATAAAAGTAAAATTAAAAATAAAAGTACTAGTAATCGCGACACGCGCGCGCTTAAAGTTAATAAAATAATATTTTAGTAATAATCTAATAAGGCTTTAAGACTTAGTATATATAATAAATAAAATAGAAAGAGACCTACTATAAGGACGGGCACGGGCTCCTGCATCAAGAGAGTAGATAAGGTAGGTTAGCTCTATTTCAGCTACACTAAGATGAGGAGACTGTAGGTACACAGGCCTGCGGCGCTTTTATACGCTGCCGCTCGGCACAGAATATCTATTTATCTAAGATAGCTACACTAGGTGCGTGGGTAGCTGCGCCCAGGCGTAAGGCAACTACACCCAGGCGTAAGGCAGTCGCGCCTCTTACGCGAGGTCATATATCCTGCCAGCATGCCAGGCTGTTACATCACCCCCCTCTAAGGTAGGCGCAGTCCTTTAAGTCCGTCGTATTATCTCCTTCGTGTCTTGCTTTATGCTAGTATAACCGCAGCTTTATTATCTTCCTCTATTATCTCTAGATAGGTGCTAGCCTTATACGCTTACAGCCAGATGTCTAGTTATAGTAGCAGCCCCGCTTTATCTAGGTATGCGTTATAATACTCCTTTACCTTATATAGTGCCCTAATAAAGCCTCGGGCGTTGTACCAGGTAGGGTTAAGATTATAGGTAGTCTAGGAGACTTTGTATTATAAATATCCTTAGTAGATACGGCTATTAAAGATCTTCTCTACTTACTATTCTAGGTTACTATTAACCTCTATTAGCTCCTCTTCTGGCTCTATCTAACCTAGTAGTGTGTCTGTGGCGGCTTTCCGTAGGCGGTCTACATGGAAGATATTGTGCATGTGCATATACGGCAAAAGCTTAACTTAGTAGGAGTATCCTTTTATAGCAATAATTAGGTAGGGCCCGTACATCTGCTAGTTAAGCTTCTAACTAGGCTAGTTAGTTATAAAGCCTCTTAGCGTAATATAGACTTAATTACCTACTTTAAAATCTAGCTTACATTACTTCTTATTTGCTTAACGTGCTTGTTGCTCCTAGGCATAAACAATCCCTCTCTAAGCTATTTCTATAGCCCGCTTTATAGCGTTATATTAAACCTTTACGTAGTTCTACGCTTCCTCTTGGAACATCTGCTCACGGGCTATAGGCGAGGTCTTTGTCCGCTCTTCCCAGTCCCAGTGGTGTGTAGGCTGATGTCCGAACTCGATCTCGTACGGCGAGAGGCCTGTAGTCTCATGAGGCAGTATAGCCTGGGCTCAGTCTATGCAGGGCAGTAGGTCAGACCAGTTATCCTAGTAGTAGTTAATAAATAGGCGAAGGCGCTGGTTAAGGTACTAGTTTATAATTTCTATGTTACTATTAGTATGAACCAAATAACTAATGTATATCCCCCGTCTGCCTCTAGAGGTAAGCTATCTCCTATATACCCAGGCGCAAACATCCTAGATAACTGGCAAACAGCAAACAAAAGGAAAATAAGCCATCAGCTCGGTGGCAAACATTAAAAACAAACAAAAGGAAAATAAGCCATCAGCTCAGTGGCAAATATTAAACCTCACACACCCCCTCGCACCTCCCACATGCTGGAGGGGCGATCGCCCCGTATATAAAGCCGTAGACGTACCCGCAAAAGTGGCTATCGCCAGATTTCATAGTGTTAAGCTTTTTACTTAACGTTTTTCCTGACAAATCGTCCACGGAGATCCACGAGATGGAGCTGCCTTACAAACTCCGCATGTTTCTGCTTTAAGAGTAACTTCGTAAGCCCGTCTGCTAGCATCTTAGTTATTAGCACCTATCTTACATGGAGTTATCCTGCCTCTACTTCTTAACAGATCCACATTTAGTGTATATCTACGTGTTTAATACTCGTTTTTAGGCGGTCTTCCTGCTTGTTAACAATGTCTACTATCTACTAGTTGTTATATATAATAACCGGCGTCTTATTTAGCTTAAAACTAATCCCCTTAAAAAAGCGTAACTATTCCTAAAGTTATAATCTAGCGGTTAATAGAGCAAGTAGCTCTATCTTTGTTGTTAACTTGCTAATAGTCCTTTGCACCGTAGATCTCTAATTAACTAGTAAATTATATAGTAAGAAGAGATAGCCGTGGCTACTCTAGCGCGTCTCTATAACGTCCGCATACGACGCGTCTGATGCTCTGTAAAAGACAGGATCGAGGTTACCTCTAGCGAGGATTTTAGTGGCGCCGTCGCTGTTGTCACTACTGCTCTAGAGAGCGTAGTACTTTGTTGCTAGGAGATAGACCTACACCTTAAGTGCGTACTATACATGCAACTGCCTAGGATTGGTAAAGTAACATGCTAAAATAATATGCGAGCGCGTAACATCTGGACGCGTCTAGTAAGTAATATATGCTAAACTGCTAACTAATTACTAGTAATACGTCCGTTGTTTGGCATTAGGCTTCTTTATAGAAGCCTGCAAGTTGTTTGCGTATTATAGTAGTAGAGCCTCTGGCGTCTTGCCCTCTAGCTTTATATTAAATTAATAAGCGACCTTATTAATATACTTATCCTATAATAACTAAATCTTGCGCTACTTCCTATCTCGAAGTACTTGTACGCCTAGGAACTATGTAAGTTCTCCTATTATCTTTAAGTTGTAGTGTTTAACAAGCTTGCTAGTAATGCTGTCGAACAAACGTTAGTTACTGCGATAATAGGCGATTATAATATTATTAACAAAGACAAATAATATAAGGTAATTATTTGTATACAAGCATGGGAACCCTGGGACACGCTTAAGGCCTAATTTCTTAACTATGTAACGGAAATCTTTATACTAGAGCAGTGCTAACTCCTTTAAACTATATAGAGCGCGCAAGACCTCTAGGAACTCGCTATCGTTACTAAAGACGTCTAGGGTCTCTACTAAGAGCTTGCGATTAAGTAGGGCGTTTAAGAAAGCGTTAGGCGCGTTATACTGCCAAAGCTCTAGGTCGAACTTATTAGTAATTACTAGTAGGGCCTAAAAACTTTATGCTGCCAGCGTCGCTGCGTAAGTGTCTTTATACTACT
This sequence comes from Bimuria novae-zelandiae CBS 107.79, assembly GCA_010015655.1. NCBI lineage: Eukaryota > Fungi > Ascomycota > Dothideomycetes > Pleosporales > Didymosphaeriaceae > Bimuria > Bimuria novae-zelandiae. Next base: position 13,184 of record ML976696.1, on the reverse strand, counting down.
CCTTAAGGTCTCCTCGTATAACAAGCCGCGCCTTAAACTTGTAAAGATAGCCGTCCTTATTAAACTTGTAATTAAATACCTATATAAGCGGGAGCACCTTAATACCTTGCTTAGCTACTATCTTTCTAGTTATCTTTATCTTGCGGAAACAGCCCTTGTTCCACACCTGGCGATACTCTTGTTAAACAGCCTCTATAAACTGCTTGCCGAATCGGTGATATTTTAGCTAGTGTATAAACTTTAGTTTAGGCGGTAATTAGCTCCTGTGAAGTCGCTAGTTATTAAGAAAGCTAGATCCGCTATTTTAGCCTTGCTTAACGTTTATTAAAGTTATAAAAGCATAGAGATATTCGCCAACGCGCCTAGCGCCAAAAATCGCCGCATGTGACTAAGGATTGTTGCGGTTCGTCGGCCTACGCTCACGCCTGCCTGAAACGATATTTTCCTCTAAAAAATTAAGGTTTCGACGCTAAGGAGCATTGTTCGTATGCATGTTAGGCACATAGTCTAGTATTTTAGTCGCAGAACGGTTTACGACTAGTTACTAGGTAGGTAAAGGCGGTGTTAAGTACGCGTCGAAAAATTAAGTGTCTCTATCTTTTTATACTAAGACTCTTTCCTTATTAGGTAAGGCGCTTTATTTCTTATTACTACACTCTTAGGTCTGCGTGCTCCCCCTTAACACTAAATCCTCCTTACCCCCTAGCTACTGCTATAATTAAGCCTTGTCTTGCTCTAACTTGTTTTCTAGCGTTTGAATTTATTTGTCCAGAATGACGTTGTCGCCTCGATTGTCCAGATTTCTAGCTACCGGGTATAATATGTCGCGAAATAGAGTATCTACTATACGCTGCATCTCTTTAACTTGCTTAGCAATAGCGGAAGCCTTCTTATCCACTCTATACTTAACTTGGGAGAGAACTCCCTCGTTAGACATAGTTAATTACTAGAGTAATGTACGCGCTCGCGCTTGCCGTGTTATTAGTAAGTCTTCTATTTTAATATTATCTTTATTTAGCATCTCTAGCACATCTAATAGCTTAATAGATCTCGCAATCGCTTGCCTATTATACACATCTTTGCTGCCTTTATAGAAACGACTTAGGTTAAAAACAACGTCTCTTACGCGAACAACTTGGTCCTTTATTAGTAGCTAAATCCTAAAGATATTAGTCAAATCATACCCTACAAGATGGCCGATAAGAGCCCTAGACTATGTCTTTGCAGCCTTTGGCAAGTGCTTATTTAATATATATGCTTAACAACTAATAGGCCGCATGTAGGAGACAACAGGCTTGTGTCTCTAAACAATCTTATACAGAGTTTTCTAGCCTAACGACCTCGTTAGCGTATAGTTAAGTAAGTATCTTGCCATCTTATATATCTTATTCGCTAGCTTTTTAGGTAAGTTGGCCTATAATATTAGCGCTCTTACCCTTATGCTAAGTATCTTCCTAGCTATTTTAGCGCCGCCGTTCTACTTTAGTGTGTTTAATACCCGCAGCTCTAAGCGTATGCCTAATTTATTATAGAGACTCTTAAACCTAAATCCCTTCTTATTATTAGCTTTTATAACGATTACGTCGCAATTAAACTGCCTCTAGATCCGCTAAATTACGCTAAGTAGCTAGGGACGTAGCTCTCTCGCGTTTCTTGTCCTGGTTATTTCTACCTCGTTCTTTTTAGAATACTTGTCCACCACATAAGTAGCGTACCTATTACGATTGTAGCAGAGCTTGCCGTGCTCGCGGATTTATAAAACGTTAATAGTAATACAATAAAACGGGCGCTCTGCCACGTCTACTAGCGTACGCCTAGACACCTGCTACGTGAGCTTTGCCTCGTGATAGACTTGGCAATTAAGGTCTTACTACTCGACGTCTGTTACTTTGACGCTAACTATATTATCTTGTAAGTGTTAGACTGCCTCTCTTAATAGATAACTTTATATAGCATAAGCAAGCTTCGCGCTAAGTTTCTAAACAGGTTTTAGTATCCTTAATAGCGCTATCCTTATTATAAAGGTAAATAACGTTAGCTGCTTTAGTCGCTTACTTGTCTTGACGTCTAGCAACTAGTAGCCCCGCTGGTACTCTAAATAAGTAATTACCCTTAAGCTTCTATACAGAACGTCTCTGCCAGAGTTAAAGTAAATGCCTACATCACGATAGTGGCCTAGGCCTATAACGCTTGTTAAGAAGCCTGGCATAAAGGCGACGTAAGTAAGTGCTAAGCTCTTAACACTAGACGGCGTATAGATAGAGAGGCTAACTTTACCCTAGGCTTCTACTAGAATGTGACTTACTCTAGTAGTAATAGTCCCGCTATTATGCTCCTCACGCTCCTTCTCTTAGCCTACCTAGTCCTCTAAATTAATAATGTAAGTATTACTGCCTAGGTCTAGAATCTAGTAGTCTTATAAACTATTATCTTCTGCAATAGCTGCGACTTCAAGATCTCTAAAAGGCGGAGAGTCGTTGTCTATAAGGACAGCCTCCGCTGTAAAATTTGCCGTATAAGTAGCTAGAGTAATAGGAGCTTTGCCGTTGTCTGCTATAATTATCTCCTCGATGTCTATGTTATTACGCTTACGCTATTTGCCTAGGTACTCCTCTACCTTTTCTTTTAAGCCAGCGTTATCCTAGTAAGCCTTTTTAATGCGCTCTTGTATAGACTTCTTATCCTTAAAGTCCACGCGCCTGCCTTTAGCATGTAGGTTAAGGTGATAGTAGTTCTTCTACTAGTAGCGAAATCTACACAAGCAGTTCTTGCCCTTATTATTAAAGCTATCCTTATCTATTTTTTAGATAGTCTTTGCTACTTAAAGCTCTCCTGCTATTGCCGTAAGTTAAAGGGCCCTAGGTTAAGTCGTTTGTAAGTAGTCCTTATATGTCGCGATCTTATCTTCTAATAATAGAGCAGTTGTCTAGCTAGTGCGCTATTACTTAAGATAACTTACTAGCGCAGGCGCTCTATACTTTAGATCTACTACCTTAATAGCTACTAGAAAATCCTCCACTAATTAGTTATCCGCGATATCTAATAGCAAAACTATATACGCCTGCCTTGTCACGTTAAGCTAGTCCCTTAGCCAAATCTCTATACTCTTGTCCCTTAGTAGCATATATAATTAGTAATACTTCTCCTTTAGTTCGCGCTTAATTGCGGTTATCGTAAGCAATAAGTAGACCTTAAGGGTAATTAAACGTGTATAAGTAGTGTCCTTGCCTTGTAGCAAGTATAGGTTACGTTAATATATAGTACGCGCTATTTTAGAGTTAAAGATAATAAGCGCTCTCTACTAACGCTTAAATACTAGAAGATCTTACTTATACCTTTAATATAAGAATTAGTAGCGCGCAAACCCTTTGTCGTTAAGATCTTACTTAGTGTAATTTACTAGTATAAGGATTAGTTCCCTATTTGCCCCTGCGCGTGGCAACGGGTCTTTTAGCTCTAGCGGAGTAGGCGCTGTTAATTGCCTCAAATCTGCCTCCGGCACGTTAGGATCCACGTACTCCCACAGCCCATGCTGTTGCGCTGTATCTTTACGCAAAAATAGCCATGATTGCCAGTCCTTGGGCGTCTCAAGGATTACTCCCATCGCTCGGGATGCTGCCTGCAATTCGGCCGTCATCGTGATTGTATGGAGAGGGCAAACAAATAGTATGTGTGAAAGATCAGATAACTAAGAGCAATCACCGATTGCAATAGCTAAGTTGCCTGACAAAACGCTATACCGGGCTCATAACTATGAACTAAATAACTAATGTATATCCCCCGTCTGCCTCTAGAGGTAAGCTATCTCCTATATACCCAGGCGCAAACATCCTAGATAACTGGCAAACAGTAAATAAAAGGAAAATAAGCTATCAGCTCGGTGGCAAACATCAAAAACAAACAAAAGGAAAATAAGCCATCAGCTCAGTGGCAAACATCAAACCTCACAATTAGTCTAAGGATAATAAGCTATTAAGAGCTTTTACTTAACGCCTATAAGTTAGCATAGCTCGTATATAAATGCTAAGATAAACTGCGGGCCTCGATTAGAGACAATAGACTTGGGTGGGCCGTACACGCGCCAGATATAGCGATAGTACATATCTACAGCCTGTTCCGCCGTGGTTGTCTTGTGGCAAGGCAGTAAGAAGCAGCGCTTACTTAGGCGGTTAACCATAATAAAGGCGTTATCGTACCCTTTCTTGTCAGGTGGGAATAACTTAAAGTCTATTAAAACGTCCTACTATGCTCGCTCTAGTATTAGTAATAGCTTAAGTAGTCCTAGGGTGCAGTCGCGGGGCGTATAACTCTATTAATAAGCCTTATAGGTAGCGATATAGGTGTCCACATCCTTCGCTAGATTTGGCTAGTAGTACTAATCTCTAAGTAGCTTCGCTATCTTCCTTTTTCCTGGGTGAGTAGTGAGCTGCGTAGCATAGGTGGCTCGGATTAAGTAGGTACGTAGGAAGTTAACTACTAGGACAACTAGCTAATCTTTATATAAGAGTAAATCTTAATTATTTAGCTTCTACGGTCCTTAGTTATTAGATAGAGCTTTTTCCCGCAGCTTTTGTAGGCTATTATAATTCTAGTTTACTTTAATTACCTAATTAACGAGGGCATGAGGATCCTCTGTAAAGGGAGAGGCTAGAAAGTTATCTATTATAGCAATCTTAAGCTCCTAGCCTTATAATCCTTAAGTAGCTAGGTTAGCGAGTTAGGTTATAGCTTCTTACACTATATTAACGTCTAGCTACTTAGCCTATAAGAAAACCCTTATATAAGCTACCTTATCCTTCTCCTTTTAAGTCTATAGTTCCTTCTGCTTGCGTGATAGCGCGTTAGCCACTATGTTAGCAATGCCTAGTTAGTAGGTAAGCTTTAGGTTAAAATTAGCCACTATTATAGCCTAGCGTATCTATTAAGGAGTAAGCTCGCGCTTAGTAGAGAAGTACTCTAGCGCTTAATAGTTAGTAATAGCGCTAAAGAGCTTAGTTATCTATAGACTAATAAGCTAAGATCTCTATTCTTTAAGGCTATAGATCACGGCTAGCATCTCTTTGTCGTGTATATCGTAGTTCATCTGCGGGTCGCTTATTATCTTAGAATAGAAGGCTACAGGTTGCCAGAGTCCGTCGTCCTGCAGCTAAGAGAGTACGCCAGCAACAACACCATCGCTCGCGTCTATTTCCATACGTGTGACGTAATAGGGAGAGTAGTAAGCAAGTACGTTATCTAATAGTATAAGGTCTTTAACTTGCTAAAAGGCTGCAAGCTCTCGCTCTCTAAAGGCATGCTAGGCGCCCTTCTTAAGGAGCTTTATAAGTAGTCTAATAATACGTCTATAGTCCTTAAGGAAGGTTCGGTAGAAGTTACAGAAGCCTAAAAATAACTATATGCTTTTAACTAATATAGGCATAGGCTAGTCCTGCATAATAGCAATCTTCTCTAGGTCCTTCTAAATGCCTTAAGTGCTAATAATAAGGCTAAGGAACTTTGTCCTAGTTACTATAAACTTGCTTTTCTTAATGTCTGCTTATAAACTAGCGTCGCGGAGTCGTTTAAGCACCTGCGTAATATGCTCCTTATGGTGCAGTAGATCCTTTAAGTAGATAAGGATATTGTCTAGATATACTGTGCAAAAGTCGTTAAGTAGGCCATATAGTACCCTGTTAATATATCGCTAAAAGGTGGCAGGTTTATTATAGAGACTAAATAGGAGCACACGATACTTGTAGTTACTATAGCGTATATAAAACGTGGTTAGGTCCTCTGCTTCCTTGTCTAGTTGAATGCGATAAAAGGCCTGCCATACGTCTAGCTTAGTAAATATCTTAGCACGGGCGAGCCTCGTAAGGGTCTCTTAGATAAGTAGGATAAAATAGATATCTTTCTTTATAATAGCGTTAAGCTTGCGATAGTTAACATAAAATTACTACCCCCCTCTAGGCTTTTTAGTAAATAGTACTAGTAAGGCGTAGGGCGCGTTGCTGTGAGTGATAACGCTACGTTAAAGGTAGTTATTTAGGTAATCCTTAATAAGCTATAACTACTCTAGAGACATACTATATAGTAGGCTTAATGTTAGTGTGTTATCTGCGATTAGCTTAATGTTGTAATCAACGCCGTCGTAGTGTAGAGGCAGTACGTTAGAGTCCTTCTTTAAGAAGTAAGCTAGGGTAGCGCCCGTATAGCCTAGGAACAGTAACTTTTTTATAAGAAGCTAGTAGAGTTCTTTGTCTGGGTCTAGCGGGTCTATCTGGCCTAGCTCCTCCTTACGGTCTTAGATTAGCTTCTCTACTTTATAAACACTAATATAGCTAATAACTGTCTCTTTCTAACGCGTATTAATTATAAATACCGCGGCTCCTATAATATTAATCTTAAGGCCTGCCTTAGCGAGGTCCTTGCGGGAGATAGGTTTAGGGCAAGTTAGCTACTGCTCTTATAATAGTAGCGCTTAGTAGCGGAGCTACTCCTCTATCTTCGCTAGGTTCTTCTAGTAGGTACGACGCTGAGGGGATTGCTGCGATAAGCGGTAGATATACCGTACAATAGCCACGTCTATAAGCTTGTTACGTTAGTTAGTATCTGCCTAATGCTTAGGATTAATTCCTGTAGCTGTGCCCCGCGTTAGGATAATAATGTCTTATTTATAGTTAATTTATGTTATATTTAGCTACTTAAGCATTTACTACCTATAGTTAATCTAGACGTTGGCTTCCTCGAGAAGCTTACGGCTAACTATAAGGTCGTGGCGGCTAGTATTGCAGGGTATAAAGTAAGTAGTAAGGTGGTGGCCGTTTAGCACTAGGTTAGCCTGGAAGTGCTTATTCACCTGCCTGTTTAGTTAACTATTATATCTAGCTAAGGAAACAGCTTCCATGCTTTTAATAGATACCTTAAGTCCCTTCTTAATTATGTAGAGGTGTTTAAGATAGACTAGGACGTAACTACTTGCGCCTATATTAATAAGAGCCTTTAATCTAATTGCTAGCCCGTTTGTTAAGATACGGCAGGGCAAAGTAAAAGCACTTTCGCTAAATAAGAGGTCTCGTATACTAGCAGCTCCTATAGGATTCTCTAGGAAGGAAACTTCCCCTAGAGTAATACTTTTCCTGATTCCTTATTAGAAGAGAGGAAGCCTCTATCCTTAGTCTTATAGTATACCTCTTTATTAGCTTGCGGTGCTAAATCGCTGGCCTCTAACGCTTTCTAATTAATAGGGCCATTTAGGCAGTCTTAAGTAATATATCTTAACTTTTTATAATAGTAGTAGGTAAGCTAACTACCTAAAGCTATAGTAGCAGCGCGCGTTAGCTATATGCGAGCAAGAGGCTACGCTAGTATTAAAGCGTACTCGCGAGACCTAGTAGCTAAGGTAAGAGTAGCCTTCTTTCGAGATTCTTATTTAGCGCGCGCTGTAACCTAAAAGTCTATAATTATTACCTCTCGTGCGAGGTCGCGGGCGATGTTAATAAACTTAGAGTAATTATCTTTAAAGCGACGAATATTATAGCCTATATTTATGCAGAGTTAATCTATAAGCTTCTTATAGAACTCTTTAACTTATTAGTTAGCAGGTAGCTTACGCTGCGTTGTAAGGCGGAAGAAGTCTACTTAGAAGCTAGTAAACTTAGCTATAGAGCGGAGGCGTAGTTAGATAAATACCTAACAGGCTTTCTTCTCCTTATGTGGGTCGCTAAAAGCTTGCTCTATTATATCTATTATAAATTCGCTATTAATGCGTTTGCCACTATCTTATAGAGCTCTAATTAAAGTTATAAGTTAGTTACAGGCGGGATCCTCTGTGCGTGTAGTTATATATGCTACGATACGCTCTTAGGTATCCTCTAAAGTCTCTCCCATAAACTAATCGCGGTTGGACCGAAGTTTATTCTCTATATAGGCCCTTTAGTGCTTAAAGGTCGTAGTTATCTTGCCGTCTAAGAGCAGCGGAGGGTTTAGGAACTTAATTAAGCGCTAGCTTGCGCCTAAAGAGCGTGTATATAGACAAGTAATAGGCTTAAATAGTGATAAGCGCGAAAAATATAAGTTATTAAGCTTACTAGGCTTAGAGCTTAGCAGGTTGTTAGCAGAGGGGACGCTTTAGCTTAAGGTTTAAGGGAGGATTTAGAATTTAGTTATACAAGATTAAGTTATTAGTATATTAGGGGTAGAGCCTACTATAGCCTATTTAGCAAGTTAGGCTTCTAACTTGTCTATCTTTTACTACGCTTAAACAAGGGCTCTATGCAGCCCTTCGCCTTTAGTTAAGGTATTAGCAGCGATCTGGCGGTATATATGTAGTTATTATCGCTCTACACTACGAAGAAGTAGCTAGCTAACTAGCTCTACAGTAATCTTTACTAGTTCCTGCCTAAAATGCTTAATTACGGCCTTTAGCGTCGCAGTGATTAGGTTGTTACTAGTAAACGTAGGTAGCTAGGGAGGTTGTAAGAGGTCCTTATTAATACCTTGCTAGATACGAGTAAGTTTTAGGGAAGTGTCTTAATTGTAGTTTTCCTTAGTAATAGAGCCATAGCTCTAGATTTCGTGTTCTTAGTAGATAAAGGGCTTAGATAGGTCGTACGCGCTGCCTAGCATCTCCTTTTCTAGGACTAACGCTATAAATAGGTGTTTTAGTGCTATTTTGTTAATACTGCGGGTAGAGTAGCTAGTTATTAGTTTTCTAGTAGGGAGAAGGCGAGCAGGTAGTGCTTAGGATAGTTAGTAGGGATAGGTTCCTTTCTTATAGAGGCTAGGGCTCTTATAGCCTTCTTTACGTAAGCAGTAGGTTGCCTATATAGCACGTTTATTAAGTAAAGGGCAGTAGGCTAATTAGCTCTCCTAGCTAGCTACGGCGTGCTATTTTCGAACTACGTCCTTTAACTCCCTTTAAGCAGTACGTTACTTAGTAGTATTAAGACCTCTTATTACAGGTAATTATACTTTATAATAAACTAATAGCTTAGCGTAGTTATATAATAAATCTTCTAAGGTAGTTATTGTTAAGTCGTGCGCGCAGGTAGATTAAGTAGTTTAACTTAATATTTTGTTACTATCTCTAGCTAAGTAAAGAGATCTTAGTGTAATATAAGGACAGGCACGGGCTCTTGCATTAAGAGAGTAGATAAGGTAGGTTAGCTCTATTTTAGCTACACTAAGATGAGGAGACTATAGGTACACAGGCCTGCGGCGCTTTTATGCGCTACCGCTCGGCACGGAACATCTATCTATCCGAGATAGCTACACTGGGTGCGTGGGCAGCTGCGCCCAGGCGTGAGGCAGTCGCGCCTCTCACGCGAGGTCATGTGTCCTGCCGGCATGCCAGGCCGTCACACCTACTAGGCTCTTTTAAAAGGTAAAATAATACTATAAATAGCCTAGGAAGATAACTAAGTTATTTTATTTATTTAAACTATTACTAAGCGTAAGTTTCTACCCTTAATACTATACTAAACCTTACTAATAAGAGTCACTACTTAGTAACTTAACTTATTATAAAGCTCCAATAATACTTTAAGTTAACTTAAAATAATAATAAAAATCTTTAAAAAGGGCTTTAGTAATAAACCTATTAAGTTACTTAGTATACCTAAAATAATAGAGTAGTATAATTAGTGTAAAAGTAAGACAGATTAATTTAATTAAGCTAAAAGCTACTAACGTGGTTCACCACCGAGCGGGCCAACCCCACCGAGCGGGCCACTTTTTAAAAGTTAGTCTATTGCGAAGCGCCTCCTACAACACCACTACAATTTACTATAATTCGCAGAACATAGAAATACTATTTAGACTTATTGCTATTAGATGTATTTACAATTTCTACTGCGCAGGTGCGAGCGTTGTGACCAGCTTTACCGCAATATCCGCAGCGCCTCTGCCCACGCACCCTCTTTGTAGACTCTTCACCCTCCTTTTGCCCACTACTATCCTTTTTAGCTATTAAATTAACTACCTCTCTTACTATAAGTGTTTTAGCTGCCTGAATATACTTCCTCTTTTAACTTTTTACCTCTATTACTATCTCTACTACCTTACAAAGCCCTGCTATTTCTTATTATATTAACACTATTTCGTGCCCTATTAATGTAACACCTTTATTAAGCTACTTAACAGCTCTAAGAAGCGGAGAAACTAGTAAATCTTTATACTTTTATACACGCTTATAAACTAGCGTTAACTAAGCCTCTATCTCGCGGAGGTTGCTTAATGTTTTTAATTCTTATAAGGTATTCTCTACGTTAGGTGGAGTTGGCGTACGAAGAACCACATTAAGTCTTAATAACACCGCCTTTAGGTTATATAGGACTAATCTAGCGCCTTTAAAGCCTGCGCAGATATTCGCCTTTATTATTACTTTTTTAAAAGCTACTTTAAAGGCTAGTAGAAAGACCTCCTTCTTAATTTACTTAGTGCCGTACTGTGCTAAGCTACTAATCTTATTGCTATACGCCTGCTTTAAAGGCGAAAAATAACCCACATTAAGTGGCTACAAGAGGTGTGATAAGTGTAAAGGCATATAGAAAATAATAATCTTCTATTCCTTATAGTATTTATAGAATTCGTGTGAGCAGTGGCTCTCGTGGCTATTTATAATTAGTAGCTAGTGTGCACCTAAACTACGCGCCTTAGTATAGGTATTAAAGTGCCTTAGCTAGGCAAGGCTAAGCTTATTTAACGTCTAGCTATTAGGACTAACTTTAATAACCTAGTCTTAGGGTAGATTATAGAACTAGGACGTAATTAGAACCTTGCTAAGGAAATAAGAAAGGGTAGTAGAGCCTAGCCTTTAGCGCTAATACCCTAGATATTAGTAACCTACCTATAGTTACTAGGTTAAATCTTCTTTAGGTTGCTTCGCTTCTCAGAGCCTGTAAAGACTATCTAACCCTGTATTACCCCTATTATAAAGCCTGTCTTATCGAAGTTGTACGTGTTATTATTAGCGATACTATACTTAGCCTTAGTATTAGTAACTAGCTTAAACTAGGGCGTTATAATACGTAGATCTTCGTTTAGGGCTTGCTAACAATTATATAAATAGCTCCTTTAAAGCTTAATTTCTAGCGTACGCGTCTTAAGCCTGTCTATCTAGTGCTTACTAATAGGCTATCTACTGCGCTTAGCAAGTAGATTATTAGCTATATCTTAGACTATATCCCTTGTTGCACCTATTCCTTGCTAGTTAAGGTGGATACGGTTAACCCCACCACACTTTGACCTCGGCCCACCACACGCGCTAGTGCAGACCCCTGTTCGCTGGTTGGCTTACAAATCGAGTGGTCGGGTTACTTATCGGGTGGTTAGGTCACCTCTTAAGTACAGCGCACGCCCCAATTTGCTCCCTCCAACTCAATTTAACCGGTAAAACCAAAATGAGTAAGTATGTTGAGAACATGTTGTGAATGTGTTCTAACCGTGTTGAGGTGACCCTATTACCAATGACTCCCGGGCCGACCGTATGTCCGATGCCGCATATGATAGCGACCTAGACGACACAACAATGGACTTTGACAGTAGGCCAACACAAGAGGATGACACGTATCATGGCGAAGAAGAAGACAAAGAAAATGAGGTGAATTGGCCTTTAAACACATTGTCAATCTGTTCTAGTCCTGATCTTAACTTGTGTAGGATGATACAGCACCGCTTACTATTCTTACAACAGGGACTACTAGTCCCCTAACGACTATGACTCTCACACAAATAGCTCTTCTTCCTGAGTATCCTCAAACCTCTGTTAACGGCTATACGTTCTGTGTTCATGTCGATCCGAAAAGAGCCACACCAGAGTTAGTGTTACAGGACGCACTCCAGGTATATGTGTTGTGAACCGGTTTAGAACAAGTTAACAAAGCATTAGTTTCAGTACTGCAGGAAACAAAAGGGTCCTGCAAAGCGCACATCATCTCAGTTCTTAGGTGGGCAGGCGATGAGATACCGGTACGAATGTACTGGTGTAAAACGTTGTGAATACCTTGACAACTCGTTAGCCACACTTTCACACACTCATGTTACATCAGAGACCTGGGAGCAGATGCGTAACTCTCGTCTCAACATCTACAGGACCGAGCGTGACGAGCGTAAGAAAAAATCCACTAGGTATGTCTTTGAAGCCAGTTCTACACATGTTCTAAACACATTCTAGTCTGTACTCTGCTGTTACTGGGCGTTTTCACAGTGGTATTGCATGCCCAAATCAGAAGGTCTCCTGCGCACCAGTTCTTCGCCAAATGCGACACCAGGTAGGTTATAATATTATGAAAACCAAACTAGAACAAGATAATCACATGTTGTAGACGGTTTCAGGGATTCGCCCCTGGTACATTGGTTGCGCAAGCTAGTCTTGGCAGACAGCGAACACAGAACGCCATTTTTACCGTGCTGTTGGGGACAAATACAATGTCGAATACCTTCAGAATCCGTTTGAAAACGGTTTACCACACGAACTAGAACAGAGGGACACCTGTGGGGTTGTCTTGTCTACCAGGACGAAATTGAAGGACTGTGGTACGTTGACATGTCTCCATGCTATTCCTAACAGCTTACGAACCTGTTCCCAAGACGTTGATCACCCACAAGGCAAAGGAAAGCTGGTCCGGGTCCTGTGTGGGGTCACCTTTAATATTATCATACCCTTCGACCTACAGGAGTGTCCGTACTACCTTTTTACGTCACATGGGATACATAGCCACCCTCCTCCACCTCCAACAAAGACGCCTGAGGCGTTGACCCAGGAGATCGTAGCTCTGATTCGTCGAGCGAACGATCCAAGCCTAACAGTTGGTAAGTCCTGATGTAAAGCCGTTACGAACGTGTTCCTAACCTGTTGTGAACAGCTACGTTTCTCAAAAGTTCTTTCCTTGACGAGTTTTGTCAAAAACATAACAAGTCGACATTTATCCAAGTACATCAATCACTGAGTAACCTTGATCGCCTTCGACAGACAATTTACCGTGAAAAACTGATCATGTTTCCTGCCGGACAGGACATGGCTGGGGTGCAGTTTGAAAAACAGATGAGACACCAGGATCCAGAAGAGGTATATAACCCCTTGTAAACCGCTTCACAATGTGTTCACATATCGTATAGGCTTATATCCAAGACATCTCAACAAACATGCTTGGCACTGTTGTCCTTACAATGCGAAAGGAGCAGGCAATCATATTTTCTAAGAT
>ML976695.1:631893-645821 GCA_010015655.1 Bimuria novae-zelandiae CBS 107.79 | reverse complement strand
GACTCCAAAAGTACGTGGGTTGTTGATTTCGAGAGGTCTCCATTGCGGTGGCGGCGTGGACGGTAAGTCAGGTAAAACACCTCGTTTTTGTGAGTATTTTGTGTATTTTACGAAGTCAGGATCGTTGCTGACGGCAGACGCAGGATTTGGCATGTTTGCATGTGCTAGCAATTTCGAAAGAGGTCGATTTTGGCTGTAAAACAAAAATTGCCGTCATCACAATTCAAATTTGGTGTTGAGATCGACTAGACGCTGATTGGCGCGTCGTTTGTGGCAGATTTTGACAGTGCGGGGGATAGCCTTTGTACGCCATCTCGCTTGCCAGAAACGGCCAGGGTTTTCTAAAGTCATTGACGACACAGACGTTTAACGCCAACGTCAAGACTCTACGTGCAGAACACGCAACCCAATCAACAGGAATTGGAACGTTCCGAGTGGTCTGTGAGCAACTAGAGAACCGAAAACATCATCTCATGCAGGGTTTTGCACAACGCACACGGCGGCACAACGAGGCATAGCTGCAGTCTACTCCGTACGCGAGGGCTCACGTCGTCCCGTCCTATGATGGCGTGGGAACTTTGGACTGTAGGTTGTCTAATCCGCTCACCTAAAATCTGTCGTTTACATTGTGTGGGTTCGGTCCCATTATGCGCCCAGGAGCCAACTTCCGAAGCGCTTCCGTCATCGGCTTGTGAACCCCTCACTAGCTAGTGTTTACGCGCCCGGAAGCTGTCATGGATGTCGAACGCGTCAACAGGGTCTACAGTTCATAGTACACTTTCAACGAGCTGAAATAAATCGAACATATCATAATGGGAAGCTTCGATCAAACCAAGGCATACGTGCCGCAAGAAGATACCTTCTTTGACGATGGCCGTGAAATCGAGCTTCTACACTTTATTTACTCGCACCCTAACATCGACAACATTCGTGGGTCGCCGAAAAATGTCCTCGCTGCCATTAACGAGTTTGGCCGAACGAAGAAATACCTTATGAACGTGGGCGAAGACAAAGGTCGCATCGTGTGCGACCTAATCGCAGATGTGAAGCCGAAGACCATGGTCCGTCAAAACAATCTGAATCAATCCAATCCAATTCAGCTCTATATCCCCCCATCTACAAACTCTGACATCTAAGAAGGTCGAGCTAGGCGGCTACGTGGGCTACTCCTGTATCCTCTACGCCGACGCCGTCCGCGCCGCTGGCGGGAAGCAGTATTTCTCCCTAGAGCGCAACCCTGAGTTCGCCGCCGTCATCTCCTCGCTCGTTGACCTGTCCGGCCTCGATTCTATCGTCAAAGTTGTTGTCGGCTCCAGCGACGAGTCGCTCGCCCGCTTATACGAGTCCGGGGTCCTCACACACATTGACCTCATATTCCTCGACCACTACAAGCCCGCGTACACCACTGACCTCAAGCTGTGCGAGGAGCTCGGCCTCATCACCCCGGGCTCGGTGCTTGCCGCTGATAATGTGATCAAGCCGGGGAATCCGCCGTATTTGGAGTATGTGAGGAGCAGCATTAAAGAGAAGCGGGAGAGGCTTAATGGGGTTGATGAGGGTGGAGCGAAGGAGGGGGATAGTACGCAGGGCATTTCGGAGAAGACGGTAAAGCAGTACGCGAATCGGTACGCGAAGGAGAAGTTTAGCAACAGTCCTGGGAACCCGAATTTGGTTTATGAAAGCAGGCTCGTGAACAGCTTTGAGCCTACCGGTGTGCCGGTAAGTCAACGGGTGATATTGAGAGGGCTGAGCTGACTTTGTGATCAGGATGGTGTGGAGATTACGAGGTGTGTTGGTGAAGAGAAGTAGGGGACGCATGCCCACAGAGATGAAAGGGAATAGCCAATAGCAATCATTTTAATACCATTAAATTCAATCAATCGGGTTTTTCATACTTTCTCGGAATAAATACCGCATGCATAATGACCTTGCAGGCTCCCAAGCCTCACTCTCTCAACTTGACCACGGAAAAACCACGCGCGCTTTACACGCTCCCTTTCCACAAAATAAACACTACACGCCCAGCACTTGCAAGGTACCTCGTGGCAACACTCCTCCACAGCGCCTACGCCATCATCAAATGCGCGCGTGATCTCGTGGTAACGATGACGTGTAGACTAAACCCACCTGTGGACCCGTCTTTCCCTTGCATAACCACATTACCCATGGTCTGAGCATACAAATGTACCACATCACGACATCGTCCGCCTATACGCCCCCCTCATATCCTCCCTCTCAAATTTTTCGCCGCTGGCGCGTCCCGACGCGAAGTCACGCTCCCACACTCCACCCCACGCCACACCATGACAGTCCATGAAAGCCATCGTCATCCCGACCTCAATCCGTTTTACTACCGTCACGTGCCGAAGAATGTCCTCCTTATCCTCCTGAGCTTTACCACGCTGCCTTTTTCGGCGGCGCTGGTGGTAGCGTGTTATGTGTATGGAAGACTGTTCCCTTTGCCGAAACCGCTTCCGCTCCCTCATGGTGAGCGCAAAACTATCCTCGTCACAGGTGTGTCGATGAGCAAGGGTCTTGCCATCACGAGAGTCCTGTCGGAGCACACACCGCACCGCCTCATCGGGGCGGATATCTCGGTCTTCTCGCCGGGAAGGGTCTCGTGTGCGCTGGAGAAGTACTTGGTGCTCACGCTGCCGGATGGGCGTGATGCGGAGCCGTATATCGACTCGCTACTCCAGGTGATCAAGAGTGAGAGCGTCGATTTGTGGATTAGCTGCTCGAGCGTGGTGGCGGCGGTGGAGGATGGCGAGGTTGTGCGACTCGCGGAGCAAGAGAGGGGTGAGCATTTTGAAGCGATACAGTTCCGGGGTGATGTTGTTGAGCGGCTGCACGAGAAGGACCAATTCATCGACTATATCAAGTCGCTCGATCTGCCAGTTCCTGAAAGCTACCGGTGCACGTCATCGGACGAAGTCATTGGGATTTTAACAGGGAAAAGGAGGAAGGGCGAGGAGAAGAGGAGGTTCATACTCAAGCCGATTGGTGTGGACGACCGCGCAAGAGCGAATATGATGACCATGCTGCCGTTCGAGAAGTGTGAGGATACCGTTGAGTATGTCAAGAGCTTGCGTGTCTCGAGTAAGAATCCGTTCCAGGTCCAACAGTACATCTCCGGTGCGGAGTACTGCACTCACGCACTCGTCATCCGCGGCCGCGTCGTGGCATTCACATGCTGTCCGTCCTCCGAGCTGCTCATGCACTACGAGGCTATACCCCCTTCATCCCACCTTTTCCAGCAGATGCTGAAGTTCACGCAACGCGTGGCCGAAGACGGTGGCGAGTCGTTCTCGGGCCATCTGAGCTTCGATTTCCTAGCAGAAGGCGAGGGCAGAACGTCGAAGTTGTATCCGATAGAGTGCAATCCCCACGCGCACACAGCAGTCGTGCTATACTTGTCTACACCGCAACTGGCGTCCGCGTATTTGTCGGCGTTCTCACCCGCAAAATCAGCTGAGATGGAGATCGTCACGCCGCGAACTCCGACACCATCTTACTACTGGATCGGTCATGGCATTGTGGTTTTGTTCATATTACCTGTTCTTTACTTGCTTTTGGGGCTTAACAAAGCCTCTGAGATCCTCGACTGCATGACAGATTTCTGGGAGCATGTTATAAGTTGGCGGGATGGGACGTTTATGGTGCATGATCCGGTGCGGTTCTTCGTACTGCACCATGTCTACTGGCCGGTGAAGTTCGTGCGAAGTTTGATAACAGGAACGCGATGGTCCAGGACCAACGTGTGTACGACCAAAGCGTTTGAGCAGTAGATACTGTAGATTGTCGACTGGAAAATAGAACAAGGTCACAATAGTATCGCGACGGGCAACTTTATCATCTCGTCACCTGCAGTTGCTGCACTTGCTTCAGTGCTTATTTACGTCCACTCAAGTCGTCCGAGTTGATGTTGGTGTTTGAAGCAACGCTGCCGACCTGTCGTTCCCGCTTTAAGCCATGCTAGCACATCAAGATTTCTATGTGCAGAAGAAACCTATGAACTATGGTTATCGGGCAAGCCATACTATGTTCACAGTCTCGTAGATGTCATCATGTCGAGAAATCAATCTCTTATTGACTCGGTGGAGCGTTTCATCGGTCCTGCATCGTCTTGCTCCTCTGATGGAGCCTAACACGCTGATGCTCGACGTAATAAGCATTTATCTTCTTTGAAGTTGTTAGGTGGTGTGTATTGCGATGGAGTAGAAAGGGATACTTCCAGAAACGCGTGATACAAGGGCGATTGAATATTTCTTCGAGGTTTCGAAAGGAGGATGCAGGTTCAGCGCAGCGCAAACACGCGATCCGATTATGAGGAGATACCACTGTTCGCAGTCATCGAAAGAACCGTCTCAGAGTCGTATCGCCTTACAACTTGCGGTCCGTACCGCTCACTCGACGTTTAGTCAACATCAGTGGTTGCAAAGGTAACTTGCAACTCTCGTACATTCTGGGGTATCCAAATTCTCCCTCGTGGCTTCGCACTAACTTGCATTTCTCCACAGCATAAGGACGGCAAGATCCTCATAGTAGCACTGCAGCTCTTCAACTTAGCATTCCTATTAAGCTTTCCCCTTCCCTTTGTTCACAGACCCAGACGGCTGGCCTCTCCTCCTCTCCCACACTTGCACATAGCTCTCCTTCGTAAACAGCGTCTCACCCCTTTCCTTTTCTACGAACAGGTCCTGCACGCCGTACCACTCGTCGCGGCTCCGATCTTTCAGCTGTACCCTCCAGACCTTCATATCCTGCTCTCCTTCTACACTGTCGTCCTTCTTCTTCACAGCCTCGTGCGTGATGTTCGCCACGAGGTCGTAATAGATAGGCTCACCAGGAGGGTATTCCTTCGGATTTGGTTCGACGTAGGGAGACATGTCCAACGACTGCGCTGGGAAGGTGACGATGGTAGGATTTCTCTCAGAGACGAACTTGTTCTTGGAGAAACGCTTGATGTGGAAAAGGAGATAAGGGGGTAGCGGATGCAGCAACCGATACCTCACGCGGTTCTTCATTTTTTCTTGGGCTTGAAGACCGTTGTATTTGTTCAGGACGGTGGTTAGAGGCACTTGCGGGATGATGTTCTTCTCCAGCGCATCTTGAAACAAGGGTGCAGCGGGGAGGTCCAGCGTGAGAACGAGAAACTTGGTGACAGAGGTGTTTACCGCAGCGTCTTCGAAGCGCAGACGGTCACCTGCGTCGGCACGGGCGGTGATCTCTTGGGACTCAATTTTGAGAGTGCCTTGGAAGACCTTTTGAACGATGCTGGAGCCGGGCTTGGTCTTGGAGCCGCCAACGGCAAGGTGGAGGTTGTTTAGGAACCATGAGAGAAAGTCTACTGGGTCGGATTGATCGGTGAGAGTGAACCGTTTCGAGGAGCGGAGCGCGATTTCCTGCAAAAGCTCGTGCGGAGATACGTGGGTCTTGAACGCGCGAGGGTTCCATATCTTTCGGACCAAAGTGCTGAATCGCTGCGCGAGCTGTGGCCGACCCGACAGGTTTTCCAACATGAAGTAGTTCCGCAACGGTGTGACGTGTGAAAGCGCTTGTATGACTACATTGAAGTAGTCATTCGCCTTGATGTTGTTCATGCCTATGAAGCCTGGGATGTATTCCCTGTTGGACAGATCCCACGACACCTTTGGCTCCTTGTCTAGTCGCGCAACTTCCGCCTTGCTTAACCGCGGATCCACAACGAACTTGATATCCTCTAGCGACTTTGACATGACCTCGTAGCCCTCGGGCAGAACGTAGACCTTCTTCGTCTCCATGTTCACGTATACGTGGTGGTTCTCATCGAGCGCGTGGAAGTAGGCCTGCGATTTCGGGCCTCGTCCCTGAAAGTATTTTCCGCACACGAGACAGGCGTAAACGTTTATGTTGGATAGTGTAACGGAGCACAACTTCTCGAAGTCGAAATCGAGCACTTTCCGGTCTATCGTATCAAGGTACAGATCGGTATACCCTGCTTCCGGTGCTTTCTGTCGTTTCGGCGCGCCAACTGCAGGCTCGTCGGCTTCGTCGACCAATGCGCCCGCCTCTACAAGCTCCGCGTGCTCCTCCGCATCGGCGCCGAGGATGTCTACCTTTTCCTCGTCCTCTTTCCGGGGACGCATAAGATGTCCGTTTGCCGTCCCATTTGGAGGCTCTGGGGTCGCCATTTCCTCGTCTTCTACACGCGCTCGTTTCGAAGCTGGCGACGGCGCATCGACGACATCTTCGAGCGGCTCGAGAGCGTGTCGCTTGGACATGGTGGTTGTGGAATTGGCGTGTCAATGCAGGACAAAGATGTGTTCCTTCGATTGAACCTAGGTTTAGTGAAGAGCGTCCGAAAAAGCTTGCGACAGGCAGTTATAACATGGAATTGAAAAGTCAAGGCAGCAAAAGCCCGTGACGGCGCCGGCCTTGGCGATGTTGACGGTGGGTCCGAGCTTCATGCGGCGGGCGCACTTGCCAAAAAGTTCGCGCGTCCAGGCAGGCACCGCCAGAACTACCCCACGTTTCAGTAGATACCCTTTCTTCGCTGTCTATCGTTTGGTCTCGCTATGGTATGCTCACGCCCGTATCTATGATGTGTTGCATTTCACTAACACGTTTCAGTCGTACCAAAACCCCACCCAGATCTTTGCAGAGGACGTGACGGAAGAGAAGGGCGAGAATGCGCGTCTTTCCGCCTTTGTGGGTGCCATCGCCGTCGGTGATTTGGTGAAGAGCACATTGGGTCCCAAGGGCATGGACAAGATATTACAGTCTGCGTATGTGCATGGAAAGCTCCCTGGCGAGCATTGCTTACAAAAGTGCATAGTTCCACTGGCGAGATCATGGTCACAAACGACGGAGCTACTATCCTGAAGGCGATTGCCCTCGACAACGCCGCCGCGAAAGTACTGGTCAACATCTCCAAAGTTCAGGATGACGAGGTCGGCGACGGAACAACCTCTGTTACGGTTCTGGCGGCAGAGCTGCTACGAGAGGCAGAGAAGCTCGTGGACCAGAAGATACACCCGCAGACCATCATCGAGGGATATAGAATAGCAAGCACTGCTGCGCTGCAGGCCTTGGAGAAGCTAGCGACGGACAACAGCAAGAACGAGGAGGCGTTCCGAGATGATCTTGAGGCTATTGCGCGGACGACATTGAGTTCCAAGGTACTCAGCCAGGACCGGACACAGTTCGCAAAGCTCGCTGTGGACGCCGTGCTGAGGATGAAAGGCTCCACCGATCTCACCCATATTCAGATCATCAAGAAGGCTGGAGGAAAGCTCAAGGACTCGTACCTTGACGAGGGCTTCATTCTGGACAAGAAGTTTGGTGTCAACCAGCCGAAGCGGATAGAGAATGCGAAGATCTTGGTCGCAAATACCGCAATGGACACGGACAAGATCAAAATCTTCGGTGCAAGGGTCAAGGTGGATTCAACCGGTGCGCTTGCAGATCTTGAGAAGGCAGAGCGCGAGAAGATGAAGGCCAAGGTCGAGCGCATCAAGGCCCACGGCATCAACTGCTTCGTCAACCGGCAATTGATTTACAACTGGCCCGAGCAACTTTTCGCTGATGCTGGTATCTGCTCCATCGAACATGCTGACTTCGACGGTGTCGAGCGGTTAGCATTGGTCACGGGAGGAGAGATCACATCCACTTTCGATCACCCAGATCAAGTCAAGCTTGGTCACTGCGACTTGATTGAGGAGGTCATAATTGGCGAGGACACACTGATCCGCTTTTCGGGCGTAGCAGCTGGTAGGGCATGCACCATTGTGCTCCGAGGAGCAACCGAGCAGCTCCTTGACGAGGCTGAGCGGTCACTCCACGATGCTTTGGCTGTGCTTTCGCAGACGGTCAAGGAGCCTAGGACGACGTTGGGTGGCGGCTGTGCCGAGATGAACATGGCCAAGGCTGTTGCCGAAGCTGCACAGAATGTCGCCGGCAAAAAAGCTATCGCAGTTGAATCCTTCTCGAAGGCTCTACAACAACTACCCACAATCCTGGCGGACAACGCCGGGTTGGACTCAAGCGATCTAGTCACCAGATTGCGAAAAGCCGTCTACTCGGGCTTGACCAGCTCTGGGCTGGATCTCATCAAGCCTGGCGGTGGCATTGCCGACATGCGAGAGCTCGGCGTCATCGAAAGCTACAAGTTGAAGCGTGCGGTTGTTTCCTCAGCCTCTGAGGCAGCGGAGGTACGTGCATCCCATTCGCTACGCGCACTCGAAACGTACTAATTCCCCACAGTTACTACTACGGGTAGACAACATCATACGCAGTGCACCCCGGAGAAGGGAGCGCATGTAGGAGTGTGATGCACCGGGTGCGACCCGACATGACTGATCAGATGCTGCAACGACATGGCATGGGCACTAGATAGAGTGTACAGTACTCGCACGAAGAATTTAATGCAGTCGAAAATGTCACAGTGGGCGTTGCGCGTGTGTACCCTGTCAAGCTTGCTGCGTTTTCTAAGCATGGTAGCGGATTGTAAGCTGCATGACAACGCTGCGCCTATGCTCGAGTAGGCAAAAAGCGTATTCGCGCAAGGATGGCGCGAGGTACGTCGGTGTCCAAGACGGCGATTGGGTTTCATGGAGGTTCTGGCCTGTGGAGAACAGCCGGTTGGAGGCGAGTCTCTCCACCAGCGTCTCACCTGAGGCAGCTGCACAAAGGTTCGCAGATGATCGGGCTGCTGTAGATTGCCGTGCCGTCATCCGTGTGCGACCGTGTGCGATGCCGATGCTGGAGATCGCTTCGCAATTGATAGATGGGACCATGTGACACCAATCGTTGCGAGGGCTATAGGTGGACAATATATGATCTTTTTATTTTGTCTCCTGATGATGGTGATGATGCTGCCGGGGCATCGGGCGTACAGACTCACGTAAGGCCGAGCATGTCGCTGATGCGCCCACCTCCTGCAGCGCTGCAGAGGGCTCCTGAGTGGACACAGCTCAGTAAGGATGCAGGCGGATGGTATCACTCTGTGGGAGCGCGACGATCTGCCGGATCTTTGTGTCGCGGCGGAGGTCAATAGCGGCCGCCTGCTGAACTTTACGAGCACACTTGCAACTGCACAGCGCCCCTGGCGTCTTTCCACACCCTACGGATCCCTCGCTCTCGACCGTCGGTAGTCATCATTACGGACCGATCTGCAGTGTTTTGGAGTGCGGCTGTTAAGCGGGACGAACGGTGCGCTCTTACTCAGTCCTGTATTAGCGCTGGCGCCGCTCACCACCCTTGACTCCGCGAAGGAAAGGGTGACCAGGGCGGAGGCACACACACACGGAACTCAGCCCAGGACCATTCCCCGCCTCTCGCCAAACGGCCAGCGCTATCCTCGGCCGTCTTGCACGTCCTCGTAATCTTTCTTTTCCCATCCACCCTCATTGTCCACCGGATGCCCCATCTCCTCCCCTCACTAGGCCTGCCCCAGGCTGCAACCGCACCATAAGGTCGCCCTCGCCCACCACACGATGCCGCGTCGCCGGCCGCCTGGAGCTGGCCCGGCGTTGAGCGCCAAATTAGTTGCCCTCCACCTCCTCCTCGCCCTCCCATGGCTTTCCACGGCCGCTCAGCAGCAGCAGTCGCCGGAACGTGCCCACGGCCGCTCTCCCAGCGAGGGCGGCAGCGTGCACACCATCCTGCCCCCCAAACACAACGACGGGCCTAGTCTCGCAAAGCTGGACAGCGCCACGAAGAAGCGGGCGTTCACACACATCCACGCCGCAGACGAGCGCGCCGTGGGAACATATGTCCCCTCAGCTCCAGCGAAATCCGCTGTCGGAGCCCAATATGCAAAGGACGCTGCCGGCTCCGGTGCTCTGACACCGGCTGGGCGCTCCATCGACGATTGGACAATTGAGGACTTCATGCTCCTGGCGACTGTCGATGGCCATATTCACGCGCGGAATCGCTACAACGGCATGGAGATCTGGGAACTGGACGTGGGGAAGCCCATGCTGGAGACCACCTACAGCACCAACGATTCCGAGCCCACCGATGGCTGGCGGAACAAGCCCTTCATCTGGATCGTAGAGCCCAAGGAAGACGGCGCGCTCTACATCCTCACCCCGGGCCAGCGTAATCCCGTTCTGCAGAGCCTCGGCTTGACCGTCAAGCAGTTGGCCGACCAACTCAATCCCTACGCAAGCGAAGATCCTCCCGTTGTGTACACGTCCAAGAAGGAGAGCCTCATGCTGGTCGTCGATGCAAGCACGGGACGCGTCACCCGAAGCTTTAGTACTGCCGGGTCTATGAACGTGACCGAACCCGAAAGCTGCCATACGAAAACGCCAGAGTACTTCAATGGCAACCAGTACCACGAATGCAAAGGCTTCTTCAACCTAGGCCAGACCGAATACATCGTCAGCGTCCACGACAAGAACACTGGTGAGCACATTTGCACTATCAAATACGCGGAGTGGACATCGAATACCCGAGACAAGGATCTGCAAGGGCAGTATGTCAAGACCAAGGACGAGATGTACCTGGTCAGTCGATACAATGGCGATGTGATCGCGTACGACAAGAAGCGGAGTAACTTCGAGAAGAACTACGTGTTCCAGCAGAAGCTAGGAGTGCCGGTCACACGTGTGTTCGATGTGGCACGTAAAGGCGATGACAATGACCCCGACCCGGCCCTTGTCCTCCTTCCTCAGCCAGTGAGCCTCGACCTCTCGCAGGATGAGGCGCAGCGTGTTTGGTTGAATACTACGGACACTGGTAGCTGGTATGCTTTGTCCGAAGCCAATTACCCAGCTGTAACCGACGGCGCACCCAACGCCTCGTGCTATACATATGGTGCATATCTCAGCGGGGGCTCTTACATTTTACCTGAGAGGACGGGGCTTGTGGGCGTTCACAAACTCAATTACCAGCCTGAGCCACGCCAGATGCTGTCTCTTATCGATGCTGCACCCACGCCGAATGATCAGCATAAAGATGAACCACCGATTTCGGTCCCTGCAGGTATCCCGCAACCGATCGAGACGATATTGAGGACCTTGGACCCGCCTAAGCCGCAGCCGATCGAGACACAATCCCCTCATTGGACACGAATGTCTCCCATTTCCGGCTTAATCTCAGCGACTAGTCTTCTATGCCTTGCCATAGCATTCTGGTCCATGCAAAAACCACAAGCGCCCTTAAAGAAATTTCTCTCAAGGTTGAATAAAAGACAAAATGTGGAGGGACCCATGCCAGCCGCCGTTGAGCGTACTTCCGCTCCTGCTGTCGTGAACACAGATAAATCTACGGTGGCAGTGCCTAACGTCCTCTCTATTGCGGAGAGATCTGTGCTAGAGGAGCTCAAGGAGTACGTCGAAGAAGTCGGAGAGGTCAAGGCGGAAACGGAGCGACCTTTGCTTCCAGAATCAGAGAAGAAGAAGGTCACCTTCGCTAGTCTTCCGGACAGTGATGAGGAAGAAGACCTGAGCCTTTCACGGACCACGACAATCGACGCATCTCCTCCAGTGGAACTTACCTCAGAGACAAATGGGCTCATGTCTGCGATCGACGGCGTGGCACAGGCACGATCTGGTAGCATCGATGGCAATTCGCAGGACCAAGCTCCTGCACCCTCTACCCCAAAGAAGAAGAAAACACATCGAGGGAAGCGTGGAGGCCAAAAAGGCAGGAACCGAAAGCTGAAAGAAGGTGATGAGATTGACCAAATTGTGGACGCTGCGAAACATCTTAACGAGCCTATCTCCATACATCCCGATGAGGTGAGCATGGTCAATGACGACGTGCAAGATGTGTCAAATGTCAAGCGAATCGGTAAACTTACTATCGATTTCGATCGACTTCTCGGAAATGGGAGCGGCGGTACCTTCGTCTTCGCGGGCAAGTGGAACGTAAGTATGCGGATCCAACCACCTAGTGCAACTCTGACAAGTACCAGGACCGCGAAGTCGCCGTCAAACGCATGTTGCCCCAGTACTTTGGACTCGCGGAACAAGAGGTCAAACTGCTTCAAGAGAGCGACCTTCATCCCAACGTCATCCGTTACTTCGATGACGAGAAGGACGAGCATTTCTTATACATCGCTGTCGAGCTTTGCCAAGCTAGCCTTTTTGATTTGTACAGAGACGGTAGGCCAAGCAGTGATCTTACAGATACTCAACTGCGCCTCGCCACTGAGATCAATGGCAACATGACTAGAGCCCTTCATCAGTTAGCTGAGGGTGTGCATCACTTGCACAGCTTGAGGATCATCCACCGCGATATCAAGCCGCAAAACATACTAATTGCGTATCCTCAACGAAACCAAAAGAACGGGCCAAGACTTGTCATATCAGATTTCGGACTCTGTAAGACGTTGCCTGACAACATGAGCACCTTGATTGGCACTACCGGGAATGCGGGCACTGTCGGTTGGAAGGCCCCGGAACTTATTCTACAACCCAAAGATGTTGGTTATGGAAGCTCAACAGGTCACTCCCGTGAGTCGGCCTCTTCGAGCGATCCTGTGTCGCAGGGTGTCAAACGAGCTGTCGACATTTTCTCCCTCGGCTGCGTCTTCTACTACGTACTCACTAATGGGTCGCACCCCTTCGATGACGACGAAGGCTGGGCGCAGATGCGCGAATACAACATCAAGAAGAACAAAGCCAGTCTCGAGCGCCTCGAGCTCGGCGTCGATTCGGAAGAGCCCATCCGTCTCATCTCCTGGATGGTGTCGAACCGTCCCGAGGACCGTCCCACTGCCGCCGAAGTAATGAACCATCCCTTCTTCTGGTCCGCTGAAAAACGCCTCACTTTCCTCTGTGACTGCTCCGACCACTGGGAGCGTGAAATGCGTGAGCCACCCTCAACGCACCTTCAAATCCTCGAAACCTACAGCAACGAAGTCCTGGACAAGAAACGCAACTTCCTGGCTAAACTGGACCATGCTTTCGTCGCGAGCTTGGGCAAGCAGAGGAAGTATTCTGGGGATAAGATGCTGGATCTTCTCCGTGCTCTGCGTAATAAGAAGAACCACTACGAGGATATGGAAGAGAGTGTCAAGGCAAGGGTGGGGCCCCTGCCAGATGGGTACTTGCAGTATTGGACGAGCAAGTTCCCGAAGCTGTTGATGAGTTGTTTTGATTGCGTCGTGGAGTGTGGGTTGCAGAGTGAGCCGAGGTTCAAGCCGTATTTTCCGCAGGCGAATCCTTGAATGTTGGGTAGAGCGTGGGATGGGCATGGGTAGAAGGTTATCGTTGTAGGCTGCGTGGCGTGGCGTACCTTGGGGTGCGTTGTTGGTGCGTTGGCGTTAATAACATCATTCGTCTTCGTGAATACGGTGTTCTGTGGTTTCCTGAGTGTTGTGACTTTTAGATTCTTATGGTGCAAAGGTGGGAAGATTGATCGGAGGTCATTTTTGTGCAGGTAAGACTCCTGGCCTGCGGATGTATCTACGACGAAAGGGAAATACCTAAGCTAGCCGATACGTAAGCTGGCCACCCGGGTAAGCTGGCCACCCCACCAAAACACGACACCTGCACAAAACACACGATTTCTCAACAACGCTTCTTATGATTGCCATTGACTACACATAGATTCAAGCGCTGCAGCTACTGTAGCTCTAGCAGCTGCTTCTGAGGTGCTTGATACAGTAGATCTACGTGGTTGAACTGCTGAAGCCTCGGCTGCGCGCATAGCCTCCCTGATACTCTCTACCTCTGCAAAGCGTTGATTTAGGTCTACTCGAACGCGCTTACGCTGACGCTGAGAGGTAGATATCTCTAGCTGCTGCTCAAGTCGTCTTTTCTCTGCTTCTAGGCCTGCAGCTCTAGCATTTGCAGCTGCTAGAGCCTTACCTGCTTTCTGTAGGAGTAGCCGGGTCGTACGACCTGGATTCTCGACGCTCTGGACGCTGCGCTGCGCTATATAGAGATCGTGAGGGCCCTGGGGAGTAGAGAGGAAGCTCTGGAGCTGCTGCT
>ML976695.1:605770-622772 GCA_010015655.1 Bimuria novae-zelandiae CBS 107.79 | reverse complement strand
GAGGCGTTGGCGGAGAGGAGTACTCAAGAGAGCAGACCTACCGCGCGGCTTTGAGGGAGTAATCTGCTCCTTCGTACACCGGCGTACAGTCTCGTATGGGATTTGGAGCTCTCGGGAGATCCATGTACATGGCCAGCCAGCAGTATAGTGTAAAGCGTGTATACGGGCGCGTTCTTGATAGCTGAGACGATGGTGGATAGCCATGCATTGTTAGTCATAGGTGATTCATGAAATATATACTGATTTCTATTGGAGTAAGGAATATTCGATACACTTCCATGGCCCTTGCGCTAAGCCCCACTACTCATCGACTCATGCTACCACCTGTAGAGTCCCGTGGTATCGTGGAAGCCGATTGAAAATCCGAATACATGGTAAGACTCAGGTGAGCGTCCTAGATGGTTAACTTGAAGTGGCAAGATTAGCGACGCAGCGCTACCTGCGTTTGATCTAAATGTGCAAGTTAGAGCATCACCGGAGGAACATTGAGAGCAAAGATGGTGAGCTCAAGGATCTGCCACCGCATCGACCGACTCC
Source organism: Bimuria novae-zelandiae CBS 107.79 (assembly GCA_010015655.1). Classification (NCBI taxonomy): domain Eukaryota; kingdom Fungi; phylum Ascomycota; class Dothideomycetes; order Pleosporales; family Didymosphaeriaceae; genus Bimuria; species Bimuria novae-zelandiae. The sequence continues at coordinate 622,235 of ML976695.1, read as the reverse complement.
CGAAAAGCTTAAAACGCCATCGAAACGATTCCAGGTTGGCAAACCATGTGGGGCAGCGTAAATCATATCGCGTGGTTCGGGTTCAGTTGTGAGACTTGAGGTTAATGAAACAGCGCTAGATAGTGGGGCGGAATTGCCTGCTTCCGTTCTGCTGGATAGCTAATGAATTCAGCGAAGCCTTCGCCGCTATAGTATTTTCGACTGTAAAGCTTCGGGTTCAAGGCAGGTGCAGCATCCACTGGGTGCGTGTCCATGCTTTTGAAAGAAGCCCACCGTCTTCACCCAGGCCACAGTATTTGTATTTCCGGCCACGAGAGACCCTCTCAGTCGATCACAAGATAAGCCAGGAAATAGAAACTTGTCTTTCCATGCAAATGCTTACAGCATCCTTCAACCAATTCTCCAGCGAAACATCAAGTCCAGCTGTTGATGCCAGTCCACAATGCTCGGGTGATGCGCGCCGTGATGCTCTTGCAGACGGTTTATATTGTGCCTATGTTCAAGACATTTCGGTTCATACGCACTCTACCTTTTGCCTCGATCCCTGCTGACTGATTCAAGTGATGCGACATCAGCGCTCCATCCGTATCAGGGTGCTCTTTCCTACATCCAAGAATCCTTCAGAACTGGTGGTTGGATTTACAGTGGCAGGTTACTGAGGATGAGCGCCCTGCATGCCAAGGAAAGAGCATTCCACCACCCACGCCACACTGGAAACGAGTCAGTAAGCTCTGCTGCCCTACCGGACCGGGACGGCGGCGTAGATTTGCGAGCCACAGGAGGCTGAAAAGGGTTCATGCATGTTCCTCTGGTGGTGTTGTGAGCGGGCCGGCCCCCTTGCGTCGGGACGTGGAACACACAGAGGACCAACCACAGTCGCGCGCAAGCACCTCTCCTGAGATGCTCTCTCTAGCGACTTGCACGTCTGCCAGTCGGAAGCATGGTGGTTGTGTATGCGCCGCCAAGGTGATTTGCGGTCGCCATTTCGGTCGTGAAGCGCGTATGTGGCCCAATGAGCGGGCATGCAGGCCGTCGGGCGGCTACAGCGAGCTCTCGATGCAGCAGCCCAAGAGAGTAGGAGAAGTCAGCAGCAGTCGCCGTGTGGCCAAATGCAGCACGCACATCTGCCGTCCTGCACGTCGACGCAGGACACGCAGGCTATATTCCAGACTGACCGGTTGTTGCGCTGGGAGCTGTGTAGGTGATCCTCCGTCATATCTCGACGATACCCCGCGCCCGCCCGTCCGCCCACCCACGTACTCGACCTGCAACCGTTCCCGAAAATAAGTTGAAGCTCCGCGGCCCACGCAGACACGACATACATACCTGCGCATATACATGGACGCACGGGAGGGCCGCAAGCAGGGTCGCCCGGAGGAGGAGCTGTTCCTGCGCAGAGACGATGCGCCTGAGACGCCCGTGGTAGGGCCTCTACGCATACAGAAGCGCGAGTCTGCCACCAAGAGCCCCCCACCGCGGACAGACTCAGCGGGCAGCAGCGCAAGCCAGCCCGTCTTCTCGCGGCCCCCGCCCATGCCCGCGTTCCCAGCGCCGCCCACGAACCCGCCGACCGCACCGCTGCCCTACCCCGACGACGACGGCCCGCCGAAGCTGTCGTCGGGGCGCTACACGCCGCTGAGCGACGCCGAGACCAAGGCGAAGATCCAGGACCTCCGGCACATCGACGGCCAGCGGAGAGGCTCGGGCAGCTCGACTGGGCCGAGCCCCTCCTCGCCCGCCTCGCGCGCCCGCTTCGACGCGCACGATCCGAACAGGCCGTCTGTAGCTGGCTATGGCGGCCCTGGAAGAGCGGCAGATGGCTCCATACAGCCGTCGAGGCTCGCTGAGCGCAGAGGGACCGTGCCGAAGCCCCTCCCAGATTCGCCAGGCCCAGAGACGCCCGACAAGGAGGGGCTGTTCCAGCGACTGCCCCAAAGGCAGGGAAGTACAGACCCCAATCCTTTCCCAGACTACCACCAGCAGTACTGGCCTCCGCCGCAAGTCCCAGCAGGGCCGAAATCGCCGGAGCCTGCGCTGAAGATACCCAACCCAGGCGGCATAAATCGCCTGAGCTCGACCGCGTCCACGTCCACCACGAAAGCGCAGCGAGGATCGCCACCACCCCCGGAGACGCCCATCATACCTCCCCCGAGCGGTGGAATCGAGGCTCGTTTTGCAGCTGCTGGAATCGCAGGTCCGTCTACATTGACGAGCCTGCAAGCTCAGACGGCGCAGAATGCCGCAGCTGCGCAGCGGAACCAGGTGTACGCCAACCAGCAACCCAGGCAAACCGTCACATCACCACCGCCGAACCAGCAGCCTCCGAGGAGACCCTGGACACCGACAGAACAGCCCGGCAGTCAGCCACACGGCCCTCCGACCGTGTACCAAGGCATGAACCAGGTCGGGCCTTCGAGCAGCCCTCCGCAAGCGCCTTTGCCCCAAGTACCGGGTCATGCGCCTGCCAGCACCTCGTCCCCACCGCCTGTGAACGGCCAGCCAGAGCACTCGTTGACGCACGACATGGGTCGGATGAACATGAACGAAGAACCTCCGCCCGCCTATTCGAGCATCCAGCATCCTCCAGCATCGTCCTCGGCGAGCTTCCCGACCGAGAAGCAGCGTCCCCAGGGACCTGCTGCACAGGCTCCACAACAGCCCGGCGTCATGAGCGACCCCAACCTACAACAGCACCCAGCTTTTGCGAACGATCTGCGTTCCCCGCAACCGGGCCCGGCTTCCCAGCCATTGGGTGTCGTAGCACCGACACCGACCGCAAGCCAGTTTCCACCACAGCCGCAGCAGGTACAGCATGCTAGTACCCCGAGTCCGGCACCAGCAGGGCCAGGTCCAGGGCCAGCATCACCTCCTCCGCTACCTGAGGGCTGGATAGCGCACCTCGACCAAAATTCTGGCCAATACTACTACATACACCTACCCACGCAATCCACGCAGTGGGAGTTTCCAAAAGGACCTACACCGCTGAACTTGAACGAGCCCATGTCCCCAGCGGGCTCATTCGCGAACCCATTGGCTTCTCCGGCGTTCGGAAAGGCACCACTTGCCTCTCCCGGCTTTCCTACGCAGACGGCAGGGTATCCCGAGGGAATGCTCGGCATGGCTTCCATCGCTACACCCACTACGACTGGTTTCACTGGACCACCACCTGTCGCGGGTGTGGATATGTACAAGATCAACCCGACAAATAGCGTTTACTTCGGCCCGTACCTGCGGTATACAAACATGGACCTTGAACGCGGTCTATGGCTTGGCTCGATTCTCCTCGTCACGAATACCCCCCATCCTCCAACCATCCACATCCACCAGAGCGTAGACCTTTCGCCCAATCCTCGGCAACTAAAGGCCAATCCAATCTACACGCACCAGACATGGATTTTCTACCGATACGACATCGATTTGCGGATGGAGGAAGATCACGCGGCGAAGTGGACGTACGCTATCACATCCCATTTGGGTTGCACACGCTTCGAGTTTCTCGTGGCGGGACGTCATGAGACTAGTTGGCGGTTCATAGCCCACTCAGGCAATGATTTCGCTCTGAATGTGAATGCAAATGAACGATCGAAGCTTGGTGGAGTTGGCTACATGTGGAAAGATATTCTCCAGAAGAACGCCGAGTGCGGTGGCTTCCATGTGCAGCTTGGACTGGGCGGCCAAATATATGCTGACCGACTATGGAAGGAGATTCCTTTGTTGAAGCAGTGGACCGCAATGAGTGGCAAGGAAAATCGTAAGACCGCGCCATGGACCGCGAAGCACGATGAGGAGGTCTGCCACGCGTACTTCCACTACTACACTAGCCACTTCGACCAGCCACATTTGCGAGAAGCTTTTGCACAGATTCCTCATATTCTAGCTCTTGATGACCATGACATGTAAGTGAAATATCCACTCCTGGGATCTATATACTAACGAGGGTGTCAGCTTCGACGGCTTCGGCTCATACCCTGAATACATGCAATTCTCCAATATGTTCAAGAATATTGGCCGGATAGGTATCGAGATGTACCTCCTTTTCCAGCACCACACCACGCTTGAGATTCTTCGCAACGTCAACAATGACATGGATCTCTTCACGGTTACGGGTACAGGATGGCACTTCATCAAATATCTCGGCCCTTGCGTTACAGTAGTAGGACCTGACTGTCGGTCGGAGCGTAATCCACATCAGGTTATGGCCGGCCCCACCTATCAAGGCATATTCCCCAAGGTGGCGACTCTCCCACCAAGCGTACAGCATTGCATATGGATGGTTCCCGTCCCTGTTATATATCCGCGCTTAGAGTCTGTGGAGCACCTCGCCAACTCTATGGCAACGGGCAAAAAGGCTGTCACTGGTACTTTTAACATGCTTGGAAAGGTTACGAGTTCCGTGGCGGGTGTAGTCGGCGCCAAGAGCGTCGTGGGCGACGGTTTCAATTCGGTCAAGAAAGCCATCGGAAAGTCGGGCCTCATGAGCGGTGTACTAAGTCCCTTCGGCGAGATCGACATGCTCGACGAGCTTCGCGATCAATGGACCCATGACTCCAAGGTAAGCTTAGCGTCCACATGTGTTGATTCTAGCTTACCACCTTCAGGATCTCGAGCGCACATATCTCATCCGTACTTTGCAAGGCATCGCCCACAATAAGTCGCTTCGCATGACCTTTTTCTCCGGAGGCGTTGACTGCTGTGGCGCTGGCCTTGTTCACGACCCATCTAGACCTCAAGACCACAAAACAATGTACCAAATCATCTCATCCTCGGTTGTCAATGCGCCGCCCTCGAACTACGTCCTCCGCCTCCTGCACAATAACCGCGCGCTCTACATCCCGCAAAACGGTCACCGCTCCAACCACGCGCCTTCCGACACGAAGGAAGATATGATGGAGATCTTCACGCAGGACGTGAACGGCGCAGCAAGAGAGTACAAGAGGTTAATGGGCAGGAGAAATTATGTTGCATGCGTGGTATACGATCCGGAGATCGTGAACGGAACATTTGGACAGGTACCTGGGCAGCACGGAGGGGGCAAGCTGAGCTTGGCAGTAGATTTCATGGTGCAGAACGAGGGACCGTACAGTGCACCGATGAAGTACGGGCCGGTCATTGTGCCAAGTTTAGAGTATGGGAGATGAACATGAATAGGGAGAGGAAGGCGATGCCCTAGATGTGGGGTTGGTCATGTAATATTGAGCGAGCGAGCGCTGTTGATTGTATGTGCATAGCAGGTGCGGGTGGGTTTCTGGGTGGCGTTTCTGTAGCCTGGGCTAACCTGGGCGAATATTATGACCCTTCATTGTTTGTATGTTGTACTGCATGTTGGTTATGCCTATGTGAGCACGTTCAGTGTGTCTCTAACAAAGTCGATTATTTTATCAGTACCAGTGCATTACCTATCCTATTTGGGTTAGTAGCACCGAGGTCGCTCTTTCCGATCAATTCGAAGAAGCGCAACGGAACCGCCGAAGCAAACCGAGCCGTGGCATTTCTCACGAAACAGCACTGTGAATGGCGAGCACAACCATGTCTCGATTCTTGCTGCTACGGATAACGTCTGCTCCACGGCTGCTCCGGCCGGCGAGTTTCAACAGTACTGTTGCCCCAGCGCAGCGCGGCGCCCTTTCGGACAAAGCTAGACGGGCGCATTCTACGATCAGCCAGCAATGTCTTCAGGCCAACTCAAGACGAAGACCTTCAGTTCTGCAGGCTCAGAACATCACAAACACCTTGTCAAGGCACCGGGCGTTTAGTGCAACCGCTGCGCACCAGAAAGACCATCACTTTGACACGCTCAAGTTTGTGCAGCGACTGAAGGATGAGGGGTTCACAGAAGAGCAAGCCGTGGCCATGATGCGAGTCCTTAGCGATGTTATTGAGGAGAGGTGTGCAGAGCCCTGGAGGTTGTCGAATGACTGGCTAATCCATCTAGTATTCAAAACCTCACGCGTACGATGGTGCTTCGCGAAGAACAAGAGAAGGTGACCTACAACCAGAGAGTCGACTTCGCGAAACTACGTTCAGAGCTTCAGACCGCCGACTCCACCGAATCATCCCTGACCCGTGTCTCCCACGAGCGCTTGACGAACGAGCTGGCAAAGCTGAACTCGAGGCTTCGCGACGAGGTACAACGGACACAGGCTTCAGTGAGACTAGATCTCAATCTCGAAAAGGGGCGCATACGTGAAGAGGCCAACGTGCAAGAGCTAAAGCTCAAGGAGACCGAGACACGGATAGAGCAGGAGACAGCGCAGCTGCGCGAGCGGCTGGAGACTGTCAAGTTCCAAACTCTGCAGTGGCTAGTGTACGTTCACTCTTCCAGACTGGAAATGAACACAACAAAGTGACGACTAACACGTTAATAGGGGCGTTTGCACTGGTGCTGCGGCTCTCATGCTCGGTGTGTGGCGTATTCTGATGTGAAGCGCACCACGGCATACATCCTTTGAGAAGTCTTGGGCATTACAGCATCATTCTATTTGTACAACAATTCGGGCAACATCATGCGCTACATGGAGCATGGTAGATACCCGTCGAGACAACAAAGATCGAGCGATTTCACTTCGCATCCCTGTGCCGTATCAATCGCGGTACCACGACTTGCACATCCATGAGTGCTGGCAGCACAGCATGATTGACATGCAGCCTTCCTGCCGTTGGGAAAGGCTCACGATAACGGGTTGTGCGGCCCAGCAGGCTGCAGTAGGTGTCGGCAGTACAGGGTGCGACTCGCGGCATAAGATCTTAGCAGAAATGCGCTGCCTGTATGCCAGCCTCGTTATACAGGCAAGCTTTTGATATGTTAGTGGATGGAAATGCACGCAGAGGTAGCCCCTCTGATGATGCAATAGCTCGTTGTCAGCCGTGCTTTGCCACGCGGACACACACACTTCCAAGGTTGCTTGCGTTTGCATGTGGATAGGCATTACCCAGGTGACCTAGGTAGGGTAGCTTGACGGTTTGCGATGGGAAGCAGCCGCCTGAAAACGGAGTGGAAAACATGACAGGAGTGCTCAAAACACGCGAGGCTGAATGATTCGTGCTCTTGCCTGGCAAAACCTCTTGCGGACTCCAATCTTGACCAAGTTTTCTAGCTGGTTCTAATGTGCGGTGATTGGCTCCCCACGGCTATACCTCTCTGGCGGGCAGCCGCGCACTGAAGAGCCCTGGTGACGGCACGTAGAAGGGGCTTAGCGGACACAAACACAGCGTACACATGTCAGAACGGTGGGCGTCGTCTTGCAGCCGCTGCATTTGACGGCTTTGTTGTTTGAGCACGTGAAGCCCCCTCCATGCCAAGGCCAGGAGCGCTGAGCCTTCGAGTTGAGGTAAGTCCAAAACAATAAATAATGCGCGTGCCCGAGCCTGCATCGGGGGAGTTGGGAGCCTCTGAGAGCTAGGGGCTGGTGCGGGCGGAGCAGCGGGAAGGTGCTGTGCTGGCCTGGGGCGGATCAATCGTGGGCAGCCTCTGAAAGCAGTGCTAGTTGCAGGCGGCACTCAAAACAACTCCATCGCCGACGACCCACCACTTCCACTTAACCTCAACACCACAGTCACCTTTCTTAACACCTGCTTGCAGCCAGCTTCCACACCACCGCACAATCCCTCTGCACACTCCATCACCATGGCCAATGAGGTACGTTTCTGCTTATCGGCGCTGCCCCCGCACGCGTGCTGGCGGGATGCCCCTCTGGCGCCCACTGCGTGTGTACGATAAACGTCAACAGCATGCTAACTCGGTGCACAGCGCGAAAGGTACGCCGCGGACGGCCCTTGCACTATCGGCAGCCCATTGACACTCTCGCAGCAAGACGTTCCTCGCCCGGCTCTGCGAACAGGCTGAGCGTTATGATGGTGAGTGCGGATGCTTCGTTTACATTGCGTCGCTAACGGTGAATTCGTGCAGAGATGGTCACGTACATGAAGGTCAGTCGTGCTCTAGTCCCGAAATACAGTGTGCGTTATGCTGACAGCTCTCTAGGAAGTCGCCAAGGTATGCCAGTTGCATCCGTCCCGTCACCGCCGGCTGGTGCCGTGAGTCAACCGTAGTAGCGCGTGTATTGACTCATGATAGATCGGCGGTGAGCTCACCGTCGACGAGCGCAACCTCCTGTCTGTTGCCTACAAGAACGTTGTCGGCACACGACGTGCATCGTGGCGTATCATCTCTTCAATCGAGCAGAAGGAGGAGTCCAAGGGCTCGGACAAGCACGTCTCCACCATCCGAGAGTACCGAAAGAAAATCGAGGAGGAGCTCGAGAAGGTATGCCAGGATGTCCTCAACGTCCTCGACGAATCCTTGATCCCCAAGGCCGAGTCCGGCGAGTCAAAGGTCTTTTACCACAAGATGTAAGCTTCCCCTACGCTTCCAGCGCTGCTGGCCATCTGCCGTGTTGCTAAACTGTTTGCGCCTCCAGGAAGGGTGACTACCACCGTTATCTTGCCGAATTCGCTTCTGGCGAGAAGCGCAAGATTGCTGCGACCGCTGCCCACGAGGCGTACAAGGTATGACGCAATCGCTCGTAGGCACACGGCATCCTCACAACAGAGCTAACCCGGCGCTTCAGACGGCTACGGATGTCGCTCAGACGGAACTCACGCCTACCCATCCCATCCGTCTCGGTCTGGCGTTGAACTTCTCCGTCTTCTACTACGAGATCTTGAACTCACCCGACCGCGCTTGCCACCTTGCCAAACAGGCCTTCGACGACGCCATCGCTGAGCTCGACTCACTGTCCGAGGAGTCTTACCGCGATTCTACGCTCATCATGCAACTGCTCCGCGATAACCTCACGCTCTGGACATCGTCAGACGGTGCCGAGGCCGAGCCTGCCACCGAGGCCGCCCCCAAGGAGGAGACCAAGCCCACGGAAGGGGCCCCGAAGCCAACTGGGGAAGCTGCGACCGAGGAGCAGCCGCCGGCACCTGCTGCTTAAGCACATCGACAGCTCTCGACCTTGTATCATCCCGGAAGCCGCCGTCGTCTATTTTCGGATAGAGGAAGGAAGCTGCCCTGGCAGCGAGTGTCATCGGAGTTGAGTGTATGTGTTTTGTCCAAAATCGGTTTCTAGCGAGCGGACGGATTCCCCCACGACTTATGTGTTTTCCTCTTCGGGTCGGCACTATCCCCATCTATGCTTCCTTCACTGGTCGCATGGTCTCCGCTCGCGACTCTATTCCTACGGAAGTGAGGTGTTTGTGTAGGAGTCAGCTGGGGGTACGCGTCCATTCCTCCATCTTGTGCTGTCCCGGAAATTTCCCCTCCGTGTTTTCCCTTTTTAGCACCATGCGAACACCTATCCCCCTTGTTTTGGCGAATGGAAGGAGAGAGATGTGGGCTTCCGTCGGATGGCAGTTCTTGAGAGGCAGGACATGTTCAGGATCCATACGAAGAGGGTTCGAGATCTTCGGTGGACTGCTCATGGCATGACACCACTGCAATCTTAGGATAGGCAAGGAAACTATTATATTTTAGTTGTGTTCGACTGGACCACGTGACATGTTGATACGTGCATCACTGCTTGACCCGGACGCAACTGCGCATGCAAGAAATAAGTATTGCAAATATATGCCGTTGTGGCAGGTTCTTCCATTGTATGTTTCTTTTCATCATTTGCTAGGGCGCTGAAGGAAAGCGGGACCCCGCCACGCCACGCCGAAAAAAGTCTCGGCTGACCCCGCCGCCACAACAAACATTTGCGCCATGCAACCGTTGCTACGTGCATAAGTGCTCAACACAGAGTGTGTCTTTCGTTTCTGCGTCTATTTGCACCACTGACTCACTATAGCGTGAAGCAACTCCATCTTCTAGGCTATAGTCCAGACAACGATACGCGACCTCAACGCACCCTCGCGTTCGATCGTAGTCGCCCGCGCCACACGTACGCATCCGGGCAACTGACAATTAGAGTGCGTACAAGGAAAAACGACAGAGCAGATGGTCTTCACGAAGAACTACTACCACATACTCGGGCTCGACCGAGATGATGAGAATGTCTTGAACCAAGACGCGTTGCGCAAAGCGTACAAAGCGGCGCTGCTGAGCGCGCACCCGGACAAAGCGGCATCCCAAGCCCCCAGCACAGATGCATATACCATAGACGACGTCAAGGAAGCGCTTGCTGTGCTTGCGGACGAGCGCAGGAGGAGGGAGTACGACGGGTGGCTGGCTACACGGGGGCGAACGGGTGGGACGGAGAACGGGGCTCTGAGCGAGGCGTTTGTGCTCGGGCTCGAGGTGCTCGATTTGAGCGACTTTGAGGCGAGCATGCCGTTTGTGAGGATGGAGAGTAGGATGGGGTCGCCTGAGGTGCCGGATTTTGAGGATCTGAGACTGATGGAGCCGGGAGGGTTCTCTGAGGCAGGTGTCCATGTGGATGGGAATGATGGCGGGGATGGGGAAAGTGTACAGGGGGATACAAATGGCCGGGAGGGGGAAGAGGGGCCGGGAGGCATAGAGTGGACGCGTGGGTGTCGGTGTGGTGCGGAGAAGGGGTTTAGGATTCAAGAGCGGGAGCTAGAGGATGCGGAGGCGAGGGGTGAGACGGAGGTTCTGGTGGGATGTGAGGGGTGCAGTCTGTGGGTGAGGGTGGGCTTTGATGTCGAGGAGGGGTGAAGGTGTGCATGCGGCCTCGGTGACAATACCTTGAATGAGAAGAATGAGCTGGGTGGGAAGACGTGGCTGGCCGATGCGAGCTGCTTGACTCGAGAGGCGAGAATACGAAGTGCTCTCAGGGCATGTCGATGGCGACGAGGTTCCAATCGAAGAATGCACGCAGGGACGCAGCGTTCGAACAGCAGAGCGAGAATCCCGTCATCGCGACAAGCCACGCGAAATACCGATGACAGATATTCTGACAGATGAAGATTCTACACGAAGAATAACAACAGTGTCTTTCTCCGTCTTCTTCTCACACTTACCTTCTACCGCAGCACTCGTCCGCAGCCTCCCCGATGCCATGAATCATGCCTCCGCCCACCGACCCGTCCATCCCCCAAAGTTCGCGCGACCCACAGATCGATACAGCCAAGGCGCACATCACGATATGCGGGTGAAACCTGCGTCAGGAGCATGCTCGCATTGCCAGTACGATCCCTGCTCACCGGTCGTTCACCGGAGGGCGCTTCCTTGCGCACTCAGCCCAGCCCAACCCCACGCCAGCCCGATTCGTCAGGCACGACGCATATTCCCCAATTTGGAGCGCTTACGGCGACAGCATCACGCAATGAAGTCTTCATTACTCGGCGAGTGTGATGCACAACATCGTATTATATATACGTTTAAACGCTATGTAGGTGTCAGGAGTACCCCCCTTTTTTTGCACGAAGACGGCCGAGAAAATTTGATTATGTATGTAGTACGGTGGGTAGGTAGAATGGGGAAGGCGAAGGTGAAGTGTGGTAAGGGGTATAATAAATGTTGAAGAAGTAGGGATGCGTACAGATGGGAGAGTCGTCATCGTAGCTCTCTCTCTCTCCTGGGAAGGATGAGAGCAGATGCGGCGGAGCGTATCTGGAGCCAGCAACGCAGAGCGATGAGCGGCGCAGTGACTCAGAGCTTTTTGAACGTATAATGTGGAGGATGGACATGACGGGATGGGGTACACATGAACGTGGCTAACCTGTGCTACCTGTCTCCGTGTCGCTGAAGCGCTGCGAAAGAGATGCGAGGCTGACTGTGCGTGTGCGCGTCGCGTACATGGAAGAAAGGGAAAAACGATAAAAAACGGCGTCGTGAAGCATCCAAGGCAAAACGCGCAAAGAAGCAAAGAAGGTATCAAGAGAATTGCGTGCAAGGCAGGGCAGCTACTGCGGGAGCCAAAACGAGAGCAAGAACGGCGCAACCAGTCTAGCCGTATACTTGCCCTGGTTCGACGGCGAAATGCTGACGCCCTGCCTCAGCTGCAAATAATCAACTGTCCACGCGTTAGCACATTCTCACAATCCCATAAACACGCCTACGATAGGACAGGCACAACTCACTATTCTCCTTGACCAACTGCGCGACACTCCTCACAAACGTGACGCTACTCTCATCCCCGAACCCGGCCTCCTTCTCCCAGTCCTGGTCGCAGTCCCGCAGCGGATTACACTTGCGGTTGTACTTCCAGCGGAAGATATGGCTCACAAAGTTCATGCGTGCATCGACGTCGCGGTTCGCAATGTCGGCCTGGGCCTGAGCATCGCGCGGGTCGAAGCCCTCGGTGACGGCACGCGTCGCCATGACCTGGTGGATGGTCTTCTGCTGGTCCTCGTGGGCCATGGCCATGCCGACGACGGCGACGAAGGCCGCGAGCCACTTGTCGCAGCCCTTGCTGGACTTAAAGATCTGCTGGAGCTTGTTGAGGACGAGGGCGAGGGTGGAGCGCTGCAGACGCGCGAAGAAGTATTTGAGCTGGCGCGCCGTCATGCGCGGCGACGTGTAGTTTTGCACGTAGGCCGAGGGGTCCGTGTACGAGTGCATTTTGGAGAGGGTTTGCGTCTTGGTTTCTTCGGCGATGGTGATGGTGTGCGACATTATGTATGTGCAGACGATGAGGCGGAAGACTTCGCGGAAGAGCTTGGCCTGGGAGGTGTTAGGATTGAGGGATACAGGGATACATGGAGGAAAGCAGGCGTACCTCGTCATCGCTCTTTGGCTTGACTCGCGTCATGAGCTTGAACAGTCGGGGCGAGAAGTCGTTGTCGTCTTCCGCCCAGCAGATGTCGCCAAACGCATCCAAGTGGTTGTCAACAATATCGTTGAGATACTTGTCATACTTCTTCTCTTCATTGTGGTTGATGTGCACCATCCCGAGCGCCGGACTACGCTTCCGCAGCGTATAGCGCTCCTGCGTCGCAGGGTTGGTCTGGTACTGAAGCTGTACCAGTAGCTCCTCGCCTCGAGGTTGGAATTCGTACACCTTCACCTGTATGCGCGGCATCGTCCTCTGCTCGCACGTCAAGTATACGCTAATCTCCTGGCTACCCCATTGATGGATGAACTGGGAAACAAAGTGGGTCAGATGGCTGTCCTCATGAATCTGCATAACCAGTGTAGGCAGGAAGTAGTCTGATAGCTCAATGAGCTTGATGCGAGAGCACCCGAGGCCACAATCGGCATTGGGTCGCTGAGCGCGCTTCAAGCAGCGCTCACACACATCGCCAGGACCGCACTGTCGAATGTCAGTCCCAAGTCCAAATATAGAAGGCGTCATGATCCTACCTTGTCTCGCTGCAAGACGCAATGCCAGCATGCAACAATCTTGCGCATGTCATGTGCGGCTTTTGCCACCCTGGGCTCCAGATGAGTCCCCAGAGCTCGTCCACCGGGCCTGCCCGTAGTCCTGATAGGACCCACTTGCCGGCGAGCAGTCTGGCCTTCAGGGTCGGGCGAGAGACCAGTAGTAGGTTCTGAGAGTGTTCTATTTGGCGAGAACCCTGCTGAGGACGGAGGTGGAATGATCTGGTTGAAGGATTGGTGTGGCTGCGATTCCTGATGATCCCTGCCCGAATCCGACGGCTGGTAGGAGGAAAACATGCCTTCCGAGCCTCCCGGGCTGGATGCGGAACCCAATGGGCTAGCAGGCGACTGCAGTGCCATTCCATTTGGTACTTCGATTGACGTAGCGATTGGCGACGGGTGTTGAGGCGGTACTGTACCGTAGTTGTCCGTGACTAGAGATGTGGGTGCAATGTAGTTGGCCGAATTCTGAGAAGAGGGCGACGGAGATGCCCTGTGCAGTCTCATTTCTATAGGACTGTTGTTTGAAGCGTACATATGGTGAGGTACATGGCTATGGCTGAGATGCCGGTTGGGCTGTTGATGCCGAACTATGTTCTGAGTGGCTAACGAAAAGAGGTCCTGTGGTGGCACTACAGGCTCGTTAGGAGAGACAAGAAAGTTCGGGTCAGTGTTCTGCGCTGCCCAGAAGTCGACATCGTTGTGTACGAAAGCAGAGTAGTCCTCGGGGTCAGTGGCAGGGTCGAAGAAAGTGATGCCTGAACGAAGTACGTTCGGGTTGCGTGGAGGCTGTTCACTGGTCCATGGGGCTGTCTGGTTGGGGAAAGGTTGGCCCATATAATTATAGCTCTGAGGCATGAAACTGTTGTTTTGTTGCGGTCGCGCTTGCATGTATTGCTGTGTCTGAAAGTATTGTGGATGAGCAGCCATGGTGGCGTTGGCCGCTTCCGTAAGGGCTGTTCGGTATTAGTATAATCACGGTGAGGAAGATACGGGGTGCATACCTTGATCTGAGATGGTTCCTTGGGCCGTAAGGATCACGTTGTTATTGTCGACGCTCGTCAAAGGCCTCTGGGAGACCTGGGTCATCATCATACCACGATTGCCTTGGTAGAACTCGCGCATTGAATTGGAGTCGAGCATGAAGTCCTCGAAGGTATCGTTGTCCGGAGTCCTTACAGAAGTGGGAGAATTGGACGCACTGCCATCGTTCACCATTTGCTCCGGGTATTGTCCTAGAAGATGTTCGGGTCCTCGCGAGGCGTCGCGACTCATGGGCGGGGTGCTAAGAGGCCCACCAGGGGAGAGTCCAGTATGATTGACCAGGGATGTAGGCGTTTTTGATCGCCGGGCAGCATATTGTTGATCATAGTAGTAGACATCCGGGGCTACGGAAACCTCAGGCGCCATAGGCTGCTGGTAGTAGTAATTGTAACCGTTGTCCATGGTGGAGAGTCCTCCGGACGTGCCCGGGGGTTAACTCTCTGGTGAGCTGACTGTCAATCGCCTTGCGAAGTGCCTTACGGAGAGTGGACCAGCACCCGATCCACGAGCTGGTCGCCGGAAAAGCAACGATCCCAGGATAGCTCGTATTCGCGTGGACTACACCGCGAAGGAGTAAGCCAAAGAAGCGCACGGCTCGCACGGCCAGTGCGATGAATTCGAGGACTAGAGGACGGTGCGCAGAGTCAAAATCTGTTTTGTCTCACTGTACGGCTGAAGAACGAAGTTGCTCAAGATGACAAGAGCAGCGCTGGAGCTAGCACCCCTCAAACCGGTGAAGGGCTGCGGGTGGATACGCAACTATTGATTTAGCTGCATACCGCGCTGCACAGCATTCGCGTAGCACCAAACACAGACGGCGCGCGGTGAGAGCGAAAATCCCAAGACGGCAAACTGGGATAAGATTGCAAGCTGACCACAAAAGATTACCTTCGTGCCATCTAACTTTCTCTCCGATAGTGCCATGAGCGGTGATATTGATGCCTGAGACTTGTGGTGGTGATATTAAGACGCACTGCGCCACCGCCAACAGAGCCTTGCTAATACAAAAGGGCAGGCCTGCATCAGCCCGTCAGCAAATTGATGGCTGGCATCCTCCTCATGCGGCTCTGCTGGATTCACCGGTCTACACAATGAGCACGAGCAGCGAAGCGATGGACTGTCGTTGAGACGCTCAAGCCAGTCGTTTGGTCGAAATGAGCTGGTCCTGGCAACTTTCTACGAGCCATGACAAGACGACCGCTGCCGAGCGTGGAGGATCGGCGAATTGCCAGCGCATGCCTGGATACGAGCCACGACACGAGGACAAGTGACGGCACTCGAAATTCGACATGAGATTGGAGAAGTGAGAGATGCACTGCAACAGGTCGGTTTCAAGACGCTGTTTGAGGCGGTGCTTATTGGCTTCCAGTACGTTGTACGCTGATTGCGGGACGGAAAGGCGGCTGCGCTGCGGCCGTACATCGCAACTCGAGGTAATTCTACCTCGCTGCGCAGTGAACTACTTTGATTGTTAAATTAGTATATGAACCGGAAAAAAGTCGTTCCGAGCGAATAATGAGGACATCCAGCAATATATGCGCGCACAGAGCGACGGGAGCGATGGAGAACCGCTGTAGGCACCAGGGACGCTGGCCAGGGCTTGGAGGTATTCCGATATGGATTTTTGAATGTTCCAACAAAATCACGATTACTCCGTGTATGACTAATTCTTTGCTTTAAGTTAACGTGTTTCACCAGTTATTGAGCCACACCAGTCACTGAGCCACCCCACCAAGATCGCGACGCGTCTCTACACAACACCCACGATGCCCACCACACAACGCACCCGCCAGCTTGAAAAGGAAGCCAGGCTAGCTCTATCAACCCATGCGATTCAGATAAGACAGGTTTCTAGCTACCGAAACGCTGCAAGGCTCTATGATATCGATCGATCTACCCTACGTCGACGTGTCAACGGTCACCTACCTCGGGCCGTTGCTAACGCCCAGAAACGAAAGCTACATCCTACAGAGGAGCAGGCTCTAGTAGAGTGGATACTAGACCTCAACCGACGTGGATTTCCACCTTACATCATCGACGTACGTAGGATGGCCGACCATCTACTCGCTGCGCGCGGCCAGATCCCTGCCCCACAGCCAGTGGGTAAGAACTGGGTATCACGCTTTATCAAGGCTCAGCCAGAGCTACAGACCAAGTGGACTAGGAGCTTCCACAGTCAGCGCGCGCTCTGTGAGGATC